>JARYGA010007978.1:0-36349 GCA_030545235.1 Helianthus tuberosus | reverse complement strand
AGAAAAAGTAAAGAGAAAATAAGGAAGCCACAAACAAAAGGAGTGATAATTAATAGGGAGACTCAGGAAACAGGTAATAACCCACCATGGAAAGATGAATTAGACGAACAATGGGAAAATCTCTACATGTTAGCCACTACAGCAGTAAATGTTAACTTATAGTTGAATCGCCAAACCCACCAATGAGCAATGAGAACTTGGCTGAACTCCACCATTTTGGTGAGGAGCTGGTGGACGCAGGGAATCGAATCCGGGAGATGGGAGAACAGATCTCATGGAAGTACGATGAGAGGGAACGTCGCTTCTGAGATGCCAACGGATAGTGATGGTGTGGTTGTGGTTGTGGTTGTATAATAACAAAATAATAATAGTAGTAGTAAAAATATAATCCTGTAAAATAACTTAAAAATAAAACTTTTGTAAGATAACGAGTGTGTACGGAAGCATACTATAATATATATATATATATATATATATAAAAATAGAAGTCGAGAAATCGACAATTTTGGCTATACGTGTTGGTGTGATTATGTGCGACTGTTTTGTTATGTTTGGTTGTTAATTATTTTCTGTTAATCACTTATATATATTAATTACCAGATGGAACACATTGGTAATGAACCCGTTAACGAAGTTAACCAATCTGAACAAAACCATGAAGATCAATTTCTGAATAGGCAAGATATCGAGAATATTGTTGCTCAGGGAATAGATAATGCTATTCCAGCAATCCTTACTGCTGCTCGAAATCCAGTTGAACCTCAACAAATTATTCCTAGCAAACGTACTCATGAAGACAACTTCAGTAATAGCGTAAACGGAGGCGGTAACATTAATAATAATGATAATGATATACGGCAAGCCCCAATTCTCAAAAGAATGAAAGTTGCAACGCCTGGTTGCACTTACAAGGAATTCCTTGCCTGTAAACCTGTTGAGTTCGCAGGCAATGAAGGGGCGACTGCAGCGCTGCGTTGGTTGGAGAAAACCGAGGCAGTAATCAAAATAAGTAAATGTATCGAGGAGGATAAAGTCATGTATGCTTCTCACCTTTTTAAGGAAGAAGCATTAGAATGGTGGAATACGGTATTACAAGCCAAGGGAAGTGACATGGCCTATGCCATGAGTTGGGAAAAGTTTAAGCGTCTGGTAGAAAGAAAATTCTGCCCAGAATATGAAAAAGAGCAGATGGCAAACAAATTCCTGAGCCACTGAATGGTGAATGTTGATTGCCGAGGGTATACTTCGAAGTTTTTCGAATATGCTCGAATTGTGCCTAATCTGGCTTCGCCAGAGCCGGTACTTATTTCTCGCTACATTTGGGGTTTAATTAGCGAGATCCGTGATATTCTCAAAGCTGCGAGACCCCGCACGATCGATGATGTGGTGGAATTAGCCAACACTTTGACGGACGGACTGGTGCGTACGCGAGAAGAAAATAGGGAGAAGGAATTGGCTCAGAAAATTACCCAAGGATTTCGTGTGGGTAATAATAGCAATTTCAAGAAAAGAGGAACTGGGCAATCTTCCACTCCGCTATTCTGCAGGAACTGCAGAAAGAAACATTTCGGAAAATGTAATGAAACCTGCAACTTCTGCAAAGTGGTAGGACATCGTGAAGAAGATTGCAGAAAGAAAACAAGGGTCTGCTATAACTGTGGAGAAGCTGGGCATTTCAAACCAGAATTCCCTAAATTGGTTAAACCCGCATACAACAAAGCCAAACCGGCAGACGGAGCTACCAAGAAGAATGCAAGAGCATTCCAACTGACCACACAGGAAGCCGAACTGATTCCTGACGTCATAGTTGGTACGTTCCTAGTTCACAGTATTTATGCGAAAGTATTATTTGACTCTGGTGCAAACCAAAGTTTTATAAATACTTCATTCTGCCAAACTCTTAAGCTACCCTTAACAAAACTTATGCAAGTTTTTACAGTAGAAACGGCAGACGGGAATTCTGTTAACATAGAAACAATTTTGCAGAAAGCAAAGATAGAACTCTTAGGCCATAAATTTTCTGCAAATCTGTTACCTATAAATTTAGCCGGATTCGATATTGTGTTAGGAATTGATTGGTTAGTAGCCAACCATGCTCGAATTCTTTGTGATAAAAATTCCATAGAAATACATACACCTACAGGAGAATTAGTGGTGATTACAGGAGATAAGCCGCGAAAACCACTAAAATTCATTTCAGTATTGAAGTTGGACAGTTATTCAAGAAAACAAGAAATGGTATATATGATTTCGGTAATCATTAACACGAAAGGTATGGAACTTAAAGAAATTCCTGTAGTAGCAGAATACCCAGATGTATTCCCAGAAGAGTTACCAGGATTACCACCGGATAGGGAGGTAGAATTTAGAATTCATTTAATTCCTGGAACTACACCCGTAGCTAAAGCACCCTATCGATTAGCACCCACAGAAATGTTAGAATTGAAAAAGCAATTAGATGAATTGCTCAATAAAGGGTTCATACAACCTAGTTCATCCCCTTGGGAACACCAGTGTTGTTTGTGAAAAAGAAAGATGGTTCGATGAGAATGTGTATCGATTATAGGGAATTAAATAAGGTTACAATTAAGAATCGATACCCATTACCTAGGATTGATGATATTTTTGATCAACTTCAAGGAGCTAGATATTTCTCTAAGATCGACTTGCACTCCGGGTATCATCAATTGAAGGTACAAGAAGAAGACATACCTAAAACTGCTTTTAGAACTAGGTATGGTCATTACGAGTTTACTGTTATGCCCTTTGGATTAACAAATGCTCCGACAGCATTTCTGGATATGATGAATAGAATCTGTAAACCGTATTTGGATAAATTTGTAATTGTCTTCATCGACGATATACTTATTTATTCCAAAAGTCAGGACGAACATTGTAAGCACCTGCATGCACTCTTAACTTTGTTAAGAAAGGAAAAGCTTTACGCCAAATTCTAGAAATATGAATTTTGTCTACAGGAGGTGCAATTTTTAGGTCACATGGTAAATCACGAAGGTATTCACGTAGATCCTGCTAAGATAGAAGCAATCACCAAATGGAAGGTCCCGCAATCAGCTACGGAAATTAGAAGTTTTCTAGGGTTAGCTGGATACTATAGACGGTTTATTAAGGATTTTTCCAAAATAGCTGTACCATTAACTAAGCTAACATGTAAAGCAGTTAAGTTTGAATGGGGACCTAAGCAAGAAGAAGCTTTTAGGATTTTAAAACAAAGGTTAACAAACACCCCAATCCTTGCCTTACCCGAAGGAACCGAAGATTTTGAAGTATACTGTGATGCTTCAAAGCTAGGATTAGGATGTGTGTTAATGCAACACAAGAAGGTAATTGCGTATGCCTCAAGGCAATTTAAAAGGCACGAAGAAAACTATACGACTCATGACTTAGAATTAGGAGCAATACTTTTTGCCCTTAAAATTTGGAGGCAACATGAGGCAAAGAAGATGGATGGAGATCCTAAGTGACTACGACTGTTATATTCAATATCATGAGGGAAAAGCAAACGTAGTTGCTGATGCCTTAAGTCGTAAGTATCATGAGAAACAACGACGAGTTCGTGCTCTTAGATTAAATCTACAGTTAGATTTAATGAAAAAACTGAAGAACATTCAAGAAACAACAATAAAAAATGAAGCTGAAGAAATGAAAGGACGAATAAAGGAATTAGAGCAAGGAAGTGATGGAATTTGGAGATTCCACAAAAGGAGGATTTGGGTACCTAAGCAGGGAAATTTAAGAAATAAGATCTTAGAGGAAGCCTATAAATCTAGGTATACCATGCACCCGGGAAATAATAAAATGTACCAAGATTTAAGAAATAACTTATGGTGGATAGGAATGAAAAAGGACATAGCTACATATGTTTCTAAGTGTCTTACTTGTTCTCAAGTTAAGGCAGAACACCAGAAACCCTCAGGTTTACTCCAACAATTAGAAATGCCTGTATGGAAATGGGAACTCATAACTATGGACTTTGTTACTAAGTTGCCCAAAACCAGAAAAGGTAATGATGCGATTTGGGTAATTGTGGACCGATTAACCAAATCAGCTCATTTTCTACCCATGAAAGAAACCTTTAGCATGGAAAGGTTAGCCAAATTGTATGTAGACGAGGTAGTGTCCTTACATGGAGTCCCACTCTCCATTATATCAGATAGGGATAGTCGTTTCGCTTCCCATTTCTGGACAAGTTTCCAAGAAGCAATGGGAACCCGACTAAATTTAAGCACTGCATACCATCCTCAAACAGACGGACAAAGTGAAAGGACAATCCAAACCCTGGAGGACATGCTTAGGGCATGTGTGATAGATTTTGGTGGAAATTGGGATGACCACCTACCCTTAATTGAATTCTCCTATAATAATAGTTATCATGCAAGCATAGAAGCTAACCCCATTTGAAGCACTGTATGGAAGAAAATGCAGAACTCCAGTTTGCTGGGCAGAAATAGGAGAAAGTCAATTATCAGGTCCCGAGATTGTGCAAGAGACCACCGACAAGATTACTCAAATCAAGGAAAGACTGAAAATGGCTCGAGATCGACAGAAGAGTTATGCAGACAATCGACGCAAGCCGTTAGAATTCCAAGTTGGAGACAGATTACTCTTGAAAGTTTCTCCTTGGAAAGGAGTAGATCGGTTCAGTAAAAGAGGAAAGCTGAGTCCAAGATACGTAGGACCATTCCCAGTAATCCAACGCATAGGACCGGTCGCCTATCGCTTACAACTACCAGAGGAGCTAGCTGGAGTACATGACGTATTTCATGTATCCAATCTCAAGAAATGTCTATCTGACGAATCACTGGTAGTACCTCTTCAAGACATAGAGGTAAATGAAAAGCTGAAGTTTGTAGAGAAACCGCTTCAAATAGAAGACAGAAAGGTCAAGTTTCTCAAACACAAAAGATTAGTACTAGTTAAAGTCAAGTGGGAGTCAAAAAGAGGACCCGAATACACTTGGGAGCTGGAATCGGAGATGAAGCGAAAGTATCCTCACTTATTTCAATAAATCTCGAGGAAGAGATTCTAAATAAGGTGGGGAGGATGTAAGGACCTTCAAAAATGTCCCAAAACGACCCGTAAGTAAAAACCCGGACCCCTAAAACCCTAACGTGCATGAAAAACCAAGAAAACAAAGTTTTTGGTTTTCACGCGGGCCGCGTAAGACCTAAGGGTTGTCTACTAGGGCCGCGACAGCTCATAAAATCTCTGGTTTAGCGAACAGGCCATGTGGCAGCCACGTGGCTGGCCTACTGATGACATGCTAGCCCTAGTCTACGCCTAGGTGGCCCTCGCGGGCCGCGTAAGATCAAGAGGGGGCTTATGCGGGCCGCGTAAACCCCAATTTTCAGCTATAAATTGCTTGGATCAGGGTCTGTTCATCTGTGTCGAAATCTCATTCTCAAATCGCCTCTATTCTGCAGAAAACGAATTTCCAAGTAGTGAAACGCTGCTACGACACAGGGTATTAACTCGATCGCTGCTACGATTCAATGTCCGATCGATTGAAACTATCCGATGGATGTTTAAGTGCTGCCCACATTAGGGCTATACTTTGTCATTCGTCGTGAATTCGATGGATGTTTAAGTATTGCACTTTGTCATTCGTTGTGAGGGTTTTAATCTCATGAGTTATCGTAAATGTTGTATTAGTTACTGACCTAGTTTCGTGTTCATTGTTATTATCTTAGGTTAACAAGGCTAATCAGTAGGCTAAACTTTTCCCGTTTAAATCTGCAATGTGAGTCATTCTCTTTTTACTAAATTTTGCTTTCAAAATCATGTTTGTTTTCAAAGTTATAATTACAGGGATTGAGTCTTTGTAGTCTTCAAAATACAGCTGGTATGTGGGGTTTTGTATACAATACTTGATAACCGTCACCATTGGACAACGGGTTAGCCAATGGGTGATATGACCATAGTCACAGAAACGAGTCGAGTGACAAATACCGTTGGGTAATTGGTTGATATAAACATTGTAATCACCCTTAATACTATATATTATAACAATGTGTCGTTTTGTGCAAAAATGAATGATTCACCAGTATTTCCCCGCTGACAAAATATTTTTAAAACATGTTTCAGATGATCTACTGTGATCCAGGAAAAAGTGCCGTGTAGCACTACACGCTTGAAGAAGTGGCTCGATTAAATAAAGAAACATGTTTTTTGTAAAATAGGGATTTCCCAGTGAAATTCCCTTATTGTAAATTACGGGGTTTGTCCCTTATTATGAAATAAAATAAACGGGTATTTTCAAGTTTTAATCGATCCTGTTAATAATTCCGCTGCCAAATTAAATAAATACCACGGGGTTTCTGTCCCGCGGCTCCTGGACCGGGTCAAACCGGGCCGGGGGCCGTGACACAAGCAGGTGGATGGTTCTGATTTTGATTCGCTTTCTGACCTAATGGATGAAAGGAAAAATACAACACAAGGGTAAGAGTTGTGTACGCGACACAAGAATAAAGAAGATTTGACACATATCATACCAGCTTGGTAGGCTGCTAATGCCTCAGCCACACGGGTGTTGATCAGATTTGTCAACTCAGCCTTAGTCATCGCAATGTGTCCACGTCCATGGCATCGTCCACTCATGATTCTATATAAGGAGAGGGAACAAGTTTAAGAATCGAGATAAGGTAGGAGTCAAATCTCACGTTGACATCTACAAACTACAAAGTTCACACCAAGCAATAGGGCAGAACCCTTCTCACACTCGTTAAGCCTCACTAGGATTCACATGCACCTCACGTTATTATTATGTGTGCACCCATAATAATAAGGCGATTTGCATGCTCATCTTAGTGCCTCTCAACTTGCGCTAAAAGTTTCCCCCACATTCAAATAGTAATACAAAAGGCATTACAGGATCAATAATCACAAGAGTCGAAGGGTAGTGCCACATAGCTCCACTAAGACATGCAGCACAGGTAATCACATCAAGGTATCAAATATGTTGTTTCATGCAAGTCGTGTGTGTGTGCAACTACTAAGCAAGTAATGCATAAAGTAAACAGAAGACGAACCATGCAATCTGGAGCTGAGTGTCATGGTCGGTTTTCGAAGTTATTTGGTTATAGTGTGGTTTTATAAAAAAAATGTTTTAAAACCTAGTTCACTATAACCATTGGCTCTGATACCAAACTGTCACACCCCCAAAATACCACATGCGGAATCACCGCGGGATGTGTGACGTACCAGGATCCAAGCCATCAATCACATTGAACTACACATGATATTTAAATAAAACATTCCATTCATTTCAAAATATAAATCCAAGTCAAAAGTTAAACCAAAGTAAACGTTCAGCGGAAGCATAATGTAAACTGTAAATCAATTGTTTCAAAACATGTGTTCATAATCAACCAAGTGAGTATCCAAGAGTCTCGACCCATGACCACTCCAGCACTCCCAGATAGCAAGTCCATAATCAAGAATCTAACGACCTGCAAGAAATGCAGACAAGTGTTTCAGACGACGCTGGTGAGTTCAAAGTTTGTTAACACATTTTAGTTACCAGTTATGAGTGTAAAACGTTTCAATGATTTGATTTGATGTTGTTATTAACTCAATTACCGCAGATGGCTCTAGATTTATTTGCCCAAACCCCAATGCTCTATCACACATTGGTCAAGTGGTTAAGGTAATTAGTTCACGACCGTCCTCCCCGGTACGGTGTGAGGGTGCCAAACCTAATAGCGCTATCAACTAATAACCCCGTTGCCTCCCCGGCAACTAATCGGTATATGTAAGGGGACTTAATGATAGAAATGAGTGTAATAACCAACATCCCAATAACCCGACGTTCCTCCCCGGAACGATTACCAGATGTCCCTCTCCGGGACGCATGCTTGGAAAAAGGGCAGTGAACTCACCTTGGTTTACTCGGTTTGATTAATTACTTGTTCTCACTTAGTTAGTCAAAGCCTATGGTGTTCATGCACACGTAATCAATTTACATTATCATTGCACACGTATATCTTATAATCATAATGTGCATTCAAATAACGATTACTGAATAATACAGGGTAGTTCCAAACTCATACGATTCCACACTTCACATATATGTTTCACAAGGGTAATTAACAGTTAAATGTATTACTCGTTTCAACCAAATCATGTTTCCTCAGTCAGTGTGTATATGCTTATATACTTAACAAACAGTAGTAGTGTTTCATCAACACAATCATGCATATAACTCAAGTTCCAATCACAGACTATCGTGAACCATCCACTGGCGATGGAACTTCAGACGACGAAACACCAAGGTGTTTCGTCGACATGAGGAGTGACGAAAGACTAATGTGTTACGTCGACAAGGTATTTCGTGGAGGGTGGACTTTCGTCGACAAGTACAACAGTTCCAAGATTCCCAACCCTAAACATGACAGTTTCTTAACATTGTCCCTTCCAACTGACAATAATCTCATGAATCCTTAACCTAACAATCACCAACATCAAACCTGGCCAAGAACTCTATATTACCAGATCATCGTTATGTACGTATCCATATCACATAATCATTTAATATTCATAAACATTTGATAACATAATATACAAACATCAAACATAAACATTGATTTTGAGCAGCGATCATGAATGAATACAAATCATAGAGTTCTTATCCTGCAAGTCCTAGCCTAATTAATTATCAATAAAACATCGAAACTCTAGTTGATAAAACATGAGAGCACATCCTCTAACAGACACCTAAATCCATAGTGGCCCAAAATCATCACACAAAACAATCAAACAACAAAACAAGCATGTATGATCGGATAATCACACTAACCGATTACGAGATGAGATAAACAAGAACTTCGAAAGGGATGATGATTGTCGTCGGGTGCAGGGGAGAGGAAAAGAGTGTTAGGGTTTCGCCATTTGTAATCTTACGTGATGTTATGAGGTTAATATAACTAGTTCGTACCTGGGCCTCATCTGGGCCACAGGCCCACCTGGCGAAACACCTATGTTTCGTCGTGATGTGCATGAGGAAACTCCTAGGTTTCGTCAAGTGAGGGTTGTGGCGAAACACCTATGTTTCGTAGTCATAAGAATGAGAATGCAAGTGTTAAGTTTATAACTCAAACAATTCATACGTTCATAAGTTTATTACTTACCAAACTATAATACAATACACCAAACATATATCAAAGATAAACAAGTTACGATGCAAAAGAATTATGAAAACACTTTGCGGAACGAGTAATGTGTCAAGTAAGGACCTTGAAAACTCGAGTTGTCACATGGCGGGCCGCGTAAGACCACCTCAGGGTCTACGCGGGGCGGTAGCGAAGGAACATGAGGCGCTGCCCTGGGCCGCCATGTGGCGTGATAGTGTCGAAGCTATATCCGGCGAATCAGCAACCCTATACTCTACACCCCTATGTCGTAGGCCGCGTAAGACGACCCTTGGGTCTTCGCGGGCCGCGAGGGACTGCAAGATCAATCCTATAAATGGAGGGCAGCGGCTTCAGTCCCAAATCGTTCACAGTTTCTTTCTCTCTCGAAATTTTGCATAGCAATTATAATTTTCGGGCATAATACCCCCTAAATAACGAAGTTCTACTCCGTTGTAAGTATCATAACCCCGGTTACGTATTAGATACGCTGCCCGATTGATCCAGGGTTCCGTAACGGCTGTCATGGTTCTGCCCGACGTAGTCGTTGGAATGCCGTCTTGGGGAGGGTATTGCTAATGTAAATATTGGGTTATTATACTAACGTGTATGCATTTGTGTAAATTATAGATAATCACTAGGAAATCCTTATAGAAAAACCTAAGACAACAATGTGAGTAATCTCCTTTTTGCAAATTGTTTTTACAAAATCTCACACAATTAATAATATATTAAACAGTTATTGAGTATTTATATTCTACAATTATCGTCGGTATGTTGGGGGTTTTGTATACAAAATTTGTTACTACCTTGCGAGGAGTAACATTTCCACAAGCCGAGTTGACAGTACCGTGGGTGGTAATTGAATAGATGGAAACAAATGTAATTGAGCGACCGCCCTCAATACTGTACAATGGTTTTACTAAACTTGATTAAACTAAGATTTACTCACCAGTATTTCCCAATGACAAAATGTTTTTAAAAGTGTTATAGGTAACGAAATGTGAAAGCCAAATAGAAGCCAGCTGGACAGCACTGAACGCTTGGAAAAGTGGCTATAAAGTTACCTAAAATAAAGAAATGTTTTATTTAAATAAAATAGGGTTTATCCCTATGAAAATGTGTGTATTTGAAACTTGGGAATTTCCCACGTATTTAATATGATAAAAGTGTGGTATTTTACTCTGATAAAATATTTCCTAACTACGATCCAGATGTAAATTCCGCTGCCAAAATGGATAAAAACAGATACCACCAAAACTGGTCACGGCCGCCCGTTCCCAGGATTGTTAGGGGACGGGGGTTGCGACAGAAGGTGGTATCAGAGCTAAGCCACTAATTCAGCCACATAAGTGTTCTACTGACACCAAAAGTTATCTAAAGTGTTAGGAAATTTATCATGGAAATATGTGCATAATTGTATTTTATGGTTATGTGTTATTTGACTATTTGTTAGTTTACAGTATGAGCTACCAAGGACCATCTGACGCGTTTCGTCAGTTGTCCAGCTCGCTTAGAAGCGAAGGCACCTCTTCACAGCCTGCCCTTTCAGGGTATTTAACTGACAATGAAGAAGGGATATTCGTGTTTAAGGCTCAGTCTGAAGAGCCATTCCCTCCTAAAAAGAGAGGATGGTTCAGTAGGGGAGCGCATGAATGTAGGAAACGAATGAAAAAGTTGCAAGAACAGAGAGTCTAAGCAGCCGCTAAAAGAGAGACAGATGCCCACACATAGGATATGCTTAATAGGAGTTTAGCCAATTTCCATAACCTAGCAACCACAACTGCCGACCCTAACCTGGAGCAACTAATAGCACCCCAACCATTACCACTATTTCCCGCTCAGCCAATGGAAATAGAAAACAACCCAGAAAACTAAGTCGAAATGCATGATTTTAACCCAGAAGAGATACCTAGGGTACCAGCACCCAATCCCTTAGACCCAGATTATGACCCGTGGTGGGATGACAATAGGGATTATGTGCAACGTTACCCAATACCAGAAGACATGCCCATGCCGAATCTAGGAGCTTACCCAGGTTTGGACCCTCTAGATCCCTACTATGATAATGATCAATACATTAGGGATATTTTAGAGAATCCTTACCCGTACCAGGAACCCATGACCCAGATCTCTAACCCAGTCCCAGCACCTGCACCCCCAATGAGTGTAGAAAATGTACAAGAGCTCCGAACTTTCGGAGAAGAGATTTTAGAAAGTAGCGAGAGAATGAGGCAAGTCAGAGAGCGACTCGTCTGGAAGTACGACGAGCGCAATATGGATCTCTGGATGAATTCATATCCGTGATGGTGATGGATGGTAGTAATAATAATAATAATATTATATATATATATATATATATTATGTGTGTATGTTTGAAAAAAAAAACCTAAATCATAGCTATGGATGCCTACTAGTAGTGTAATCTTTATTTCAGTTGTATTGTAATTTTAATTTCCAGTGTCGGTTAGTATTAGATGCATATTATATGTAAGAAAAGAGTAAGTCGCAATGATCGACGTTTTTGATCAACATGCGTGTTATGTGATTGGTTGTATTAAATATTATCTTGTGATATTAATACTTGGTAAATGTTTAAAATTCAGATGGACAACGAAGTGAACCAGGAAAACCAGAATGATAACAGCCAGAATGACAATAACCCGAATAATGATAATCCGAACAACAATAACAATGGAAATCAAGTGGATAACAGTGCCATCCAACACATAGTGGCACAAGGAATTATAGATGCAATGTCATTTATTATCCAAAATGTTAAGGAAGCTGATAATAAAAGTAAACAGAGTAGTAAGCGACCAACTGAACCGGAACACAGCGTATACAATGGACCCTTACTTCAAGCGCCCATTCCCAAAAGAAGAAGAACCATGCCTTATGGTTGTTCTTACAAAGAATTCTGGTCCTGCAAACCAATAGAATTCTCGGGTAATGAAGGACCCATTGCAACTCTACGCTGGATAGAAAAGACTGAGGTTGTCTTAAAAATAAGCAAATGTGCGGAAGGAGATAAGATAATGTTTGCTTCTAATCTCTTTAAGAACTGTAGGACCGGTTTTGACTCCGAAACGATTGCGAAATGAACGTATGACGTGCGGAATCCGTACACGAACGCGACCTAACACACACGACGTAATATAAATGTGATTCTATTAGAAATCTAACAAGAACAAGCACCTTGAATCACTTTCTCTCTCTAGATTCTCTCTCTAGATCTAGAGCCCTCCTAAACACAAATGAGCCAAAAGTCTAAATTCTAATACTAAAGCTCCTATTTATAGGCCTTGGCTTTTAATGAGATTTCTCATTAATTATAATATTGTCACCTTCCCTTTTGTCTAGATATTACATCATAACGACTCGTTTTCTTCTGTTTCTCGCTACGGCTCGGATTGATGAAGGCGATAGACATAAATGCACTAACAAGAACTCAACCTTAGAATGGTGGACCACGATCCTCCAGTGTAGGGGAAGTGATAGGGTTTATAATATGGAATGGGAGGAATTTAAGAACATGGTGGAAAGGAAATTCTGCCCTCCCAATGAAAAGGAACAGATAGCAAATAAATTCCTGAACCTTAGAATGACTGGGGTAGATAGTAAGGGTTATACTACTACATTATTTGAATATGCTAATATAGTGCCAACTCTTGCATCACCTGAACCAGTATTAATCTCCCGTTACATCTGGGAATTAATCGGGGAGATTAGGCATGTAGTCAAGGCAGCTAGACCTCAAACCATAGAAGAAGCAGTAGAACTAGCCAATACCTTGACTGATGAATTAGTGCGTACTCGAGAAGAAGACCAGAGGAGAAACCTAGCTCAAAGGCTTACCCAGGAATTCCGATATGGTAATTCCAACCGTAGGAATGTAGGTTCTACCTCTGCACCCTACTGCAAGGCTTGCAAGAAAAACCATTCCGGAAAATGCTACACTTACTGCAATTTCTGTAAGATACCAGGGCAAAAGGAAGAAGATTGCAGGAGAAAACCTAATAATGGGATGTGCTTCAACCGTGGAGAAAAAGGTCACATCAAGCCAAATTGCCTGAAACTAGTTCCAGCCATGGGCAATAGGACTTCCAAAAATGCTAGAACATTTGTTCTGACGGCAGATGAAGCCAAGATGATTCCGGATGTGATAGCCGGTACGTTTTTAGTTAATGATATTTTTGCTAAAGTATTACTTGACTCTGGTGCGAACCAAAGTTTTATTAATACTTCATTTTGTAAACTTCTCAATCAACCATTAACTAAACTCTCACAAGAATGTCTAGTAGAAACAACAAATAGGGAAACCATTAAGATTTCTGAAATCTTGCAGGGAGGAAGAATAGAATTTTTAAATCAAAAGTTTATTGCAAACCTTTACCCAATGAATCTGGCAGGATTTGATGTTGTATTAGGAATGAATTGGTTAATAGCCAATAAAGCCAGTATTTTATGTGATCAAAAGTCAATTCAAGTAAATTCACCAAAAGGTGAAAAGATCACAATTAAAGGAGATAAGCCATCTAGACCCACGAAATTCATCTCTATGATGAAAACATCAAGTTATATAAGAAAAGGGTCATTAGTGTATTTGATTTCCATAATCACTAACACTAAAAGAAAAGAACTGAAAGATATTACAGTAGTATCTCAGTTTCCATATGTATTTCCAGAAGAATTACCAGGATTACCGCCAGACAGAGAAGTTGAATTCAGAATCCATCTGCTACCAGGGACAACACCAATTGCCAAAGCACCTTACCGTTTGGCACCCGCAGAAATGCAGGAACTGAAGAAACAACTAGACGAATTATTGGAGAAAGGATTCATACAGCCAAGTTCATCGCCATGGGGAGCACCGATTTTATTCATTAAAAAGAAAGACGGATCTATGCGTATGTGCATTGACTATCGTGAATTGAACAAAGTCACGATTAAGAATCGGTATCCATTACCACGAATTGACGATCTGTTCGATCAATTGCAAGGAGCTTGATTTTTCTAGAAAATCGATTTAAGGTCAGGATATCATCAATTAAAGGTACAGGAAGAGGACATTCCTAAGACCGCTTTCAGAACAAGGTATGGTCATTATGAATTTACTGTCATGCCATTTGGTTTAACCAATGCCCCAGCCGCATTTATGGACATGATGAACCGAATATGTAAGCCATATTTGGATAAATTCATAATTGTCTTTATAGATGATATTCTTATTTACTCTAAGAGTAAAGAGGAACATTCAAAGCATTTGCACGCACTTTTAAGTTTATTAAGAAAAGAAAAGCTTTATGAAAAGTGTTTAAAATGCGAGATTTGGTTAGAGCAGGTACAATTTGACATCTAGTCAATCATGAAGGAATTCATGTGGATCCCACTAAGATCGAGGCAATTACCAAATGGAAAACCCCTGAATCACCAACCGAGGTTAGAAGTTTCTTAGGATTGGTCGGTTATTATAGGAGATTTATTCAAGATTTTTCTAAAATAGCCATTCCCTTAACTAAGTTAACCTGTAAATCCATTAAATTTGAATGGGGACTAAAACAGGAAGAAGCTTTTAGAATTCTTAAGCAAAGACTAACCCATGCACCCATACTAGCGTTACCAGAGGGAACTCAAGACTTTGTAGTCTATTGTGACGCTTCTAAGTTAGGTTATGGATGTGTGTTGATGCAGCGTCAAAAGGTTATAGCTTATGCATCTAGACAACTTAAGAATCATGAAGAGAACTATTCAACCCATGATCTAGAGTTAGGAGCTATAATTTTTGCCCTGAAAATTTGGAGACATTACCTTTACGGTAGTAAGTTTACCATTTTCACAAACCATAGGAGTTTAAGGTATGTATTCGGGGAAAAAGAGTTGAATATGTGTAACAACTCTCATCAAAAAGTACTAATTATTACTTTAATTGACCAATAGGAAACCCTAATTGAGAAACCCAAGTGATTCTGCACAAACCCTAAGATTTTCAGAAGAATCAGAATCAGGATTAGGGCCCCTAAAACTCAAGGGGGGTATTTTCTATTGATGATTATCCATATAACTCGTTGTCAGAATAGAATTTTAAAATTTCGTCGACTCAGCTAAGCTAGTTGGACACGTGGCAACCCTATGCATAAAATAAGTTGCTACGCGGGCCGCGTAAGGATAGGCTTAAGGTTACGCGGGCCGCGACAATGTCAAAATTCACCTATAAATACAGGGGCTTGGGACTTGATTGCTGGCTTCAGAACGACGAAGAAATTCGAAAAATACACGGAGTTATGCTCTGTTTACCACAATTAACACACTCGGATCACTAATCGACGCCGCAATCAGGGTATTAGCTCAATCGCTGCTACGATTCATTATCCGATCGATCAATATATCCAACAATTGTTTAAGTGCTGCTCAAATTGAGTTTATACTTTGTTATTCATCGTGATTTCGACTTGAATGTTTGAGTGTTGTTCGAATTCGGACTATACTCTGTCATTTGTTGTGAATCCGCTGAATTGTTAAGTATTGCACTTGTAAATTGTTGTGAGGGTTTGATCTCGTGAGTTATCGTAAATGCTGTATTGATTACTAATCCAGAATTGTGTGCCTGTTATTAAATTTAGGTTAAAAGGCTAATCAGTAGGCTAAACTCTGCTCAAATTAAATCTGCAATGTGAGTCATTCTCTTTTTATCAACTATTTTACAATACCTCAAATTATTTTCAAGGTTATAATTACAGGGACTAAGTCGTGGATATCTTGAATTACTGGTTGGTGGGGTATTGTGCACATTACTAATTTTCTCCCAGTTAGGTTCATTACCCTACTCGGGATAATCACTGTTAGGTTCATTGACCTACAGGGATAATCATCACTATTTAGGTTCATTGATCTAATAGTGATATGACCATCGTCACCATTGTGACTTGTCACCATTGTGACAGGATGCCAGAT
Organism: Helianthus tuberosus; assembly: GCA_030545235.1. Taxonomy (NCBI): domain Eukaryota; kingdom Viridiplantae; phylum Streptophyta; class Magnoliopsida; order Asterales; family Asteraceae; genus Helianthus; species Helianthus tuberosus. The sequence continues at coordinate 20,249 of JARYGA010007978.1, read as the reverse complement.
AAAAATAAGATAGAAGCCATTGTAATCGCTCTTATGCTGTAATTAATAACTATGCATCATTATGCAAAATAGAATGATTCACTCAGTATTTCCCGCTGACAAAACCTTTTTAAAATAGTTTTCAGGTAATGACAGTAGATTGGAATAAGAGATGGATACGGCACTGAAAGGCATCAAGAAGTGGCTTATTTTATTAACTAAATCAAAATTAAGAAATATTTATGTAATAAAATTCATCCTTATTAAAGCTACCATTGTAAAACATGGGTTTATCCCATCTATTTAATAAATAAAATCCGGTGTTTTCTAAACTCTGATAATTTTCCTAACTCACGGTCCTGATAAAATTTCCGCTGCAATATTTTTCAAAGTAAATCACCGGTACCACTGGGCTGTTCGCGGCTTCCAATTCCGTCCAGGGGGGTCGGGGGTCGTGACAGAAGGTGGTATCAGAGCCACTGCTTAAAGCTAATAGGTGTTGTGATAGCAATACCTAAGTTTATATAAAAGAGTTAGGAGATTGCTGTTAACTGGTAGCACACAATTTAGACTTGAACTTAAAAAAAAAAATGCCTCAGTATCAGCTTTGAGATAAGCTAAGTACTTGTGTAACTTAAGTATGATGGGTTTTGATATACCATAATAATGGTAATTAGAATATTGCAAGATATGATAAATAAGCAAGAATTAATAGTAATTATTGCTTAATAATATTAATTTGTCTAGAATAAGATATGTTACGGGAATACAAATTTCTCTAATTCTGGATAAAAGCCTAATAAAAGAAGCACTTTTGAAAAGATACTATTTATGGGAAATAGAAAATTTTCTCTGGCAAGACTGGGTATGGTGTAGTAGACTCTCCAGTTTGTCCAGATATACTGAGGTTACCGCTCCGGCGCGAATCGGATAAGACGGGATAGATAATATTTCAAACAAGTGACAAGATTTCCCTAAATAGTATCATGACCAGATATTTGACTGGTTTTTGGAAATATGAATCTGTTAAATACATTGACCTAATAAATGGTATGTTTATTTCAGCATGTGAAATATATGCTTATATAGATATATATATCTATAAAGAATTCCAAAAGTCAAATAGGAATAAAGCACAAGCATCCTTATTAAATATAAGCCAGAAACCTGATTCAGTGAATAAATAAATTTACAAATAAAACTTAAATTTCAGTTGTTTTGGTAGTTACCCAGTATAAAAATAATATTTAAAAGTTTTCTATAAAATTTGGTTATGATTTTAACTTAGTAATTGTGTATATTTTAAACAGCATGAGTGACTTATCTGATGCCCTTCATAATTTAAATCTCTATCCAGTAAGAATAGAGGTTTCCAGAGATTTCAATAGGAATATACCAGACATAGAAGAACCTATAGAATTCAACGCCTTAACTCTCGAGAAACCCAAGCCTAAGAAAATGGAAATTGGGGAAAACTCTAGGCAAATTGAGGGGTTACTATCTCAAGAAGAACTAGATTTTATAATGGCAAACGATGATACTATTGAGCCTATTAATGAAAATGATTTTATTCATTCTCTTGAAACACAACTACCAATGAATTTAGAACCAGCTATTCCAAACCCTTCAATCCACTCGCAAATAGACGAATGGATGAATAATGAAACACTGTTACAAAACCATCCCTATAAGCTTTTTCCTAAGTTCAATTCAGAACCTTTACCAAATTCACCAATGAGTAACGAGAATATGGTTGAACTCCGCCACTTTGGCAAAGAACTAATGGATACTGGGAATAGGATCCAAGAGATTTTGGGACAGATCTCCTGGAAATACGATGAGAAGGAACGCCGTTATTAGAATATCATCTGACAAAGGATAGGGGATTATGGAACTGTGGTTATGTAATAGTAATATTAAAATCAGTATGTGTAAAATAAATAATAAAACGAGTGTATATAGAAGCATGATATATAAAACAAATGAAATTTTAGAAAATTACAGTTTTGTTTGTATATTCGTTTACGTAAGTATGTGCAATTAATTGTGACATTGGATTATTTCTTTTATACTAATTATTTATCTATAAATTAGTTATTAGATGGAAAACGCTAATAATGAACCAGCTAATGAGGTTAATCAATTTGAGCAACAACCGGAGGATCAATTTATGACTAGGCAGGATATAGAAAATATCGTTGCTCAAGGGATAGCCAACGCTATTCCAGAAATAGTTGCTCAAGGGATAGCCAATGCTATTCCAGCAATCGTTGCTGCTGTTAAAAATCCAATCGAACCGCAACAAATCGTTCCTAGTAAACGTATTTCTGAAGATAACTTCAGTAATAGCGTAAACGGAGGCAATAATCATGTTAATCATGATAATGAACCACGGCAAGCTCCGCTCCCTAAGAAAAGGAAAACTGCAACGCCTGGTTGCACTTACAAAGAATTTCTTGCTTGTAAACCCACTGAGTTTGCAGGCAATGAAGGAGCGACTGCGACACTTCGTTGGTTAGAGAAAACCGAGGCAGTAATTGCCATAAGTAAATGTGCTCAGGATGATCAGGTCATGTACGCGTCAAATCTTTTCAAAGAAGTAGCGCTAGAATGGTGGAATACGGTATTACAAGCAAAAGGAAGAAGGATGGCATATGCTATGAACTGGGAAGAATTTAAGAGCTTTGTAGAAAGAAAATTATGTCCCGAGTATGAAAAGGAACAAATGACAAATAAGTTTCTAACCCATCGGATAGTAGATGTAGATTGTCGAGGGTATACTACGACATTCTTCGAATATGCTCGAGTGGTACCAACCCTGGCTTCGCCAGAACCGGTACTTATTTCTCGTTATATTTGGGGATTAATTTCCGAAATCCGTAATATCGTCAAGGCTGCGAAACCTCGCACGATTGATGATGCAGTGGATTTAGCCAATACTCTGACTGACGAACTAGTACGGACAAGAGAAGAAAATAGAAGGAAGGAAGTAGCCCAAAAGATTACCCAAGAATTTCGTTCGGGTAACCATAACAATTTCAAGAAAGGAGGGAATGGGCAATCTTCTACTAGCCCATTTTGCAAAAGGAAGCATTTTGGAAGATGCAAAGGATATTGCAATTTTTGCAAAATTATGGGGCATCAAGAAGAAGACTGCAGGAGGAAGAAATTTTCAGTCTGCTACAACTATGGAGAAGCTGGACATCTTAGGCCAGATTGTCCAAAACTAAACAAACCATCTGGCAGTAAAGCCAAACCGGCAGAAGGAGCAAAAAGGAATGCGAGAGCCTTTCAACTGATTGCTCAGAAAGCCGAGATGATTCCAGATGTGATAGCCGGTACGTTCTTAGTTCACAACGTTTACACAAAAGTATTTGACTCTGGTGCAAACCAAAGTTTTATAAATACTTTATTCTTCCAGACTCTTAACTTAGTTTTAACCAGCATTAGGCAAATTTATACAGTAGAAACGGCAGATGGGAATTCAGTTAAAATAAATAAGGTTCTGCAAAGCATAGAAATAGAACTTTTTAGTCCTAAATTTTCTGCAACCCTATTATCTATAAAATTAGTTGAAATCAAGGTTGTGCTAAGAATGGATTGATTAGTAAAACAATTATGCTCGAATTATCTGTGATAAGAATTCCATAGAAATTGGTGCATCCACTAGAGAAGTAATAATGATTACAGGAGATAAGCCATGTAAACCCATAAAGTTCATATCAGTAATGAAAGTTGTTAATTATGAACGAAAGCAAGGAATAGTATACATGATTTCAGTAATCATCAATACTAAAGATAAAGAATTTAAGGAAATTTCTGTAGTTTCAGAATACCCAGATGTATTCCCAGAAGATTTACCTGGATTACCACCAGATAGGGAGATAAAATTTAGGATTCATCTAATTCCAGGAATTTTACCGATAAGCCAAGGAACCTTATCGGTTAGCACCTACAGAAAAAAAAAACTGAAAAAGCAATTAGATGAATTATTAAGTAAAGGTTTCATACAACCTAATTTATCCCCGGGTGGGGGGCACTAGTGTTGTTTATTAAGAAAAAGATGGTTCGATGAGAATGTGTATTGATTATAGGGAATTGAATAAAGTTATAATTAAGAATCAATACCCATTACCTAGGATTGATGATCTATTCGGTCAACTTCAAAGAGCTAGATATTTTTACGCTTCGGTTATCATCAACTAAAAGTACAAAAGGAAGACATACCTAAAACCATTTTCAGAACTAGGTATGGTCATTACGAGTTTACAATCATGCCCTTCGGATTAACGAATGCACCTCCAGCATTCATGGACATGATGAATAGGATCTGTAAACTATATTTGGATAAATTTGTAATTGTATTCATAGACAATATACTTATCTATTCCAAAAATCAGGAAGGACATTGTCAATAATTGCATGCACTCTTAGCATTTTTAAGAAAAGAGAAGCTTTACGCCAAAGTCTCGAAGTGTGAATTTTGGTTACCAAAAGTGCAATTTCTAGGTTATATGGTGAATCATGAAGGTATTCACGTAAATTCTACTAAGATAGCAGCAATTACCAAATGGAAAGTTCCGCAATCCGCAAGGGAAATTAGAAGTTTTATAGGTTTAGTCGGATACTATACTAAGGATTTTTCCAAGATAACTATACCATTAACTAAGCTAACCTATAAAACAGTTAAGTTTGAATAGGGACCTAAACAAGAAGAAGCCTTTAGGATCTTAAAGCATAAATTAATAAAATTCTAGTTTTACCAGAAGGAACAGAAAATTTTAAAGTATATGGTGATGTTTCAAAACTAGGATTTGGATATGTGTTAATGCAACACAAAAAGGTAAATGCGTATGCGTCAAGGTAATTGAAAAAGCACGAAGAAAACTATACCACTCATGACTTAGAATTAGGAACCCTAAATGTTGCCTTAAGATTAAAGACATTATCTGTATAGAAGTAAGTTTACTGTCTATACGGATTATAAGAATTTAAGACATATATTTGGGCAAAAAGAATTAAACATGAGGCAAAGGAGAGGGATGAAAATCCTAAGTGACTACTACTGTGATATTCAGTATCACGAAGGAAAGGCTGAAGACGGCTAGAGATAGTCAGAAAAGTTATACAGATAATAGACAAAAGCCGTTGGAGTTCGAGTTGGAGACAAAATACTATTGAGAGCATTACCTTGGAAAGAAGTAGTTAGATTTAATAAGAAAGGAAAGCTAAATCCAAGGTACGTAGGATCATTTCCAGTAATCCAACGCATAGGACCAGTTGTTTATCATTTATAACTACCAGGAGAGTTAGCTGGAGTACCTGATGTATTTCATGTATCCAATCTCAAGAAATGTCTATCAGATGAATCTTTGGTAGTACCTTTCCAAGATATAAAGGTAAACGAGTAGTGTTAGTTAAAGTAAAATAGGATTCAAAGATATGATCCTAATACATTTAGAAGTTAGAATCAGAAATGAAGCGAAAATATCCTCAATTATTCTAGTAAATCTCGAGGACGATATTTTTATTAAGGTAGGGAGAATGTAACAACTCTCATCAAAAAGTACTAATTATTACTTTAATTGACCAATAGGAAACCCTAATTGAGAAACCCAAGTGATTCTGCACAAACCCTAAGATTTTCAGAAGAATCAGAATCAGGATTAGGGCCCCTAAAACTCAAGGGGGGTATTTTCTATTGATGATTATCCATATAACTCGTTGTCAGAATAGAATTTTAAAATTTCGTCGACTCAGCTAAGCTAGTTGGACACGTGGCAACCCTATGCATAAAAATAGTTGCTACGCGGGCCACGTAAGGATAGGCTTAAGGTTACGAGGGCCGCGACAATGTCAAAATTCACCTATAAATACAGGGGCTTGGGACTTGATTCCTGGCTTCAGAACGACGAAGAAATTCGAAAAATACACGGAGTTATGCTCTGTTTACCACAATTAACACACACGGATCACTAATCGACGCCGCAATCAGGGTATTAGCTCAATCGCTGCTACGATTCATTGTCCGATCGATCAATATATCCAACGGTTGTTTAAGTGCTGCTCAAATTGAGTTTATACTTTGTTATTCATCGTGATTTCGACTTGAATGTTTGAATGTTGTTCGAATTCGGACTATACTCTGTCATTCGTTGTGAATCCGCTGAATTGTTAAGTATTGCACTTGTAAATTGTTGTGAGGGTTTGATCTCGTGATTTATCGTAAATGCTGTATTGATTACTAATCCAGAATTGTGTGCCTGTTATTAAATTTAGGTTAAAAGGCTAATCAGTAGGCTAAACTCTGCTCAAATTAAATCTGCAATGTGAGTCATTCTCTTTTTATCAACTATTTTACAATACCTCAAATTATTTTCAAGGTTATAATTACAGGGACTAATTCGTGGATATCTTGAATTACTGGTTGGTGGGGTATTGTGCACATTACTAATTTTCTCCCAGTTAGGTTCATTGACCTACTCGGGATAATCACTGTTAGGTTCATTGACCTACAGGGATAATCATCACTATTTAGGTTCATTGATCTAATAGTGATATGACCATCGTCACCATTGTGACTTGTCACCATTGTGACAGGATGCCAGATAAAAATAAGATAGAAGCCATTGTAATCGCTCTTATGCTGTAATTAATAACTATGCATCATTATGCAAAATAGAATGATTCACTCAGTATTTCCCGCTGACAAAACCTTTTTAAAATAGTTTTCAGGTAATGACAGTAGATTGGAATAAGAGATGGACACGGCACTGAAAGGCATCAAGAAGTGGCTTATTTTATTAACTAAATCAAAATTAAGAAATATTTATGTAATAAAATTCATCCTTATTAAAGCTACCATTGTAAAACATGGGTTTATCCCATCTATTTAATAAATAAAATCCGGTGTTTTCTAAACTCTGATAATTTTCCTAACTCACGGTCCTGATAAAATTTCCGCTGCAATATTTTTCAAAGTAAATCACCGGTACCACTGGGCTGTTCGCGGCTTCCAATTCCGTCCAGGGGGGTCGGGGGTCGTGACAATATGAGACAAAGACGCTGGATGGAAATTCTTAGCGATTATGATTGTAATATCCAGTATCATGCAGGAAAGGCAAATGTAGTGGCTGATGCATTAAGCCGAAAGTATCATGAAAAGCCAAAGAGAGTACGTTCTCTTAAGTTAAATTTACAGGTAGATTTAAATGATCAGATTAGAGAAGCATAAGAATCAGTAATCAAGGATGATACTGAAAAATTAAAAGGAATGATTAAGGAATTAGAACAAGGAACATATGGAATTTGGAGATTCCATAAGAAAAGAATGTGGATACCTAAATTAGGAAACTTACGTCATCGTATATTAGAAGAAGCCCATAAGTCTAAGTATACGATGCATCCTGGAAGTGATAAGATGTATCAGGATTTAAGGAAGAATTTTTGGTGGATAGGAATGAAGAAGGACATAGCAGCTTATGTTTCTAGGTGTTTAACCTATTCACAAGTCAAAGCTGAACATCAGAAACCCTCAGGATTATTACAACAGTTAGAAATGCCTGTATGGAAATGGGAATTGATAATAATGGATTTTGTCACCAAATTACCCAAAACAAGAAAAGGTAACGATACAATCTGGGTGATTGTGGATAGGCTAACTAAGTCAGCTCATTTCCTACCAATGAAGGAAACTTTCAGTATGGAATAGTTAGCTAAATTGTATGTAAATGAAATAGTTTCATTACATGGAATTCCTTTATCAATTGTTTCTGATAGAGATAGCTGTTTTACCTCTCATTTTTGGACAAGTTTCCAAAAAGCAATGGGAACCAAGTTAAATCTAAGCACCGCTTATCATCCTCAAATGGACGGACAAAGTGAAAGGACGATTCAGACAATGGAGGAAATGCTTAGAGCTTGTGTAATTGATTTCAGAGAGTCTTACAATAACCTTTAAAGAATAAATGTGTGTATGTTTGAAAAAAAAACCTAAATCATAGCTATGGATGCCTACTAGTAGTGTAATCTTTATTTCAGTTGTATTGTAATTTAAATTTCCAGTGTCGGTTTGTATTAGATGCATATTATATATAGGAAAAGAGTAAGTCGCAATGATCGACGTTTTTTTATCAACATGCGTGTTATGTGATTGGTTTTATTAAATATTATCTTGTGATATTAATACGTGGTAAATGTTTAAAATTCAGATGGACAACGAAGTGAACCAGGAAAACCAGAATGATAACAACCAGAATGACAATAACCTGAATAATGATAATCCGAACAACAATAACAATGGAAATCAAGTGGATAACAATGCCATCCAACACATAGTGGCACAAGGAATTATAGATGCAATGCCATTTATTATCCAAACTGTTAAGGAACCTGATAATAAAAGTAAACAAAGCAGTAAGCGACCAACTGAACCGGAACACATCGTAAAAAATAGACCCTTACTTCAAGCGCCCATTCCCAAAAGAAGAAGAACCATGCCTTATGGTTGTTCTTACAAAGAATTCTGGTCCTGCAAACCAATAGAATTCTCGGGCAATGAAGGACCCATTGCAACTCTACGCTGGATAGAAAAGACTGAGGTTGTCTTAAAAATAAGCAAATGTGCGGAAGAAGATAAGATAATGTTTGCTTATAATCGGTTTAAGAACTCAGCCTTAGAATGGTGGAACACGATCCTCGAGTCTAGGGGAAGTGATAGGGTTTATAACAAGGTGGGGATGATATAACAACCCACCTAAATTTTTTGACGCCCTAAAAATAATTGAAGTGTCCCTATAAGTCCTAAAATACACCCTATATGCGAAAACGGGCCCTGAATACCTTTACTATTATTAAATTTAAATAAAAACAAGAAAAATCGGTCTCTAGCGGGCCGCGTAAGACCACCTCAGGGTCTACGCGGGGCGCGAGCGAATGGACATGAGGCGCAGCCCTGGGCCGCCACGTGGCGTGATCGTGTCGAAGCTATATCCGGCAAATCAGCAATCCTAGACTCTACACCCCTATGTCACGGGCCGCATAAGACGACCCTTGGGTCTTCACGGGCCGCGAGGAACTGCAAGATCAGTCCTATAAATGGAGGGCAGCGGCTTCAGTCCCAAATCGTTCACAGTTTCTTTCTCTCTCAAAATTTTGCATAGCAATTATAATTTTCGGGCATAATACCCCTTAAATAACGAAGTTCTGCTCCATTGTAAGTATCATAGCCACGGTTACGTATTAGATACGCTTCCTGATTGATCCAGGGTTCCGTAACGGCTGTCGTGGTTCTGCCCGACGTAGTCGTTGGAATGCCGTCTCGGGGAGGGTATTGCAAATGTAAATATTGGGTTATTATACTAACACGTATGCATTTGTGTAAATTATAGATAATCACTAGGAAATCCTTACAGAAAACCTAAGACAGCAATGTGAGTAATCTCCTTTTTGCAAATTGTTTTTTACAAAACCTCACACAATTAATAATATATTAAACAGTTATTGAGTATTTGTATTCTACAATTATCGTCGGTATGTTGGGGGTTTGTATACAAAATTTGTTACTACCTTGCGAGGAGTAACATTTCCACAAGTCGGGTTGACAGTACCGTGGGTGGTAATTGAATAGATGGAAACAAATGTAATTGCGCGACCGCCCTCAATACTGTACAATGGTTTTACTAAACTTGATTAAACTAAGATTTACTCACCAGTATTTCCCACTGACAAAATGTTTTTAAACGCATTTCAGGTAATGAAATGTGAAAGCAAATAGAAGCCAGTTGGACAGCACTGAAGGCTTGGAAAAGTGGCTATAAAGTTACCTAAAATAAAGAGATGTTTTATTTAAATAAAATAGGGTTTATCCCAATGAAAATGTGTGTATTTGAAACTTGGGAATTTCCCAAATATTTAATACGATAAAAGTGTGGTATTTTACTCTGATAAAATATTTCCTAACTACGATCCTGATGTAAATTCCGCTGCCAAAATGGATAAAAACAGATACCACCAAAACTGGTCGCGGCCGCCCGTTCCCATGATTGTTAGGGGACGGGGTTTGCGACAGATTCCTTTACCTAGGTGATCGTTACCAAAAATTTTCCTTCAAAATATCCTATTATGCAAACCCGATCATGTTTTATACCTAAATCGTTTATGATTATTCAAAATATCTACTTACACCGATTTCAAAATACATTGTCTTATCAAGCGTACTTCTTATCCTACAATCTACTTTCACTTAACTCATATACACGAGATTCGTAATTATGTCTTAAAACGTTTTATTACCCAAATTTCAAAACCTTATGAGATGCTACCTATCAATTTAATCGGTCCAATGAATCTCTTGCCCATGAACTTCATATTCGACTTAATCACTAAAACACACACTCACATTATATAACCCTACTAAAGACTTTCATTCCTAATCGGAATTCAAACCAACTTTCTCATATACTTATAAGATCTTATAGATATTATACGATCACTTTACCAAAGACGCTTTTCAACATCAACAAATCATTTGTTAATTTTTTTTTTCTTTAAAAAAAATCACAAAGTCCTTTTGCTAAATTTCTTTTCTAAGAATCGACATTTTCACGAGAACCTTCAAAATTCAAAATTTCTTGTTTTGAAGCAGTGAAACAAATCCGATATTTTCAAAAACCTTTTTCTACAGCGCTAAATTCGTCTTTCAAATTTCAAAAACGTGGGCTAGAAGACTTCATGGGGACTGACAATCTTCAACATACGTAAACTCTTTTAAAACAAAAGTATCATTTCATTCATTTCAAAATACGTTATGCATAACGAATGAAAACTTTATAATGTCTTACATTTACAAACTATATGCTACCTTCCAAATCAACTCAATCTATTTTGATTCGATAACTCAACATTTCGCTTAAACAACTATACATGTAAATCATCATGCACGTTTTAATCGTTACCTCGCGACGAGTTCGCTCATATTATTCGTCTTACATATTCAATTTCTCGAGCATTTCATATGCCCAAATTCGTTATACTTCAACATACACTATATACGTAATTTTTATTAATCGTGCATACATTCATACTCATACGTTTTATGTCTATACTCATACTTATGTGCATATTCATACTTAAACTTATATCTATGCTTATGCTTCCATTCATACTCATGATTCATACATTCGTACCTGTACGCGAGTGGAATCCAAGGGATTCGCTTGCGTGGGTCCCATACATACTTAAGCATGGACTTGCTTATATACATTCTTATACGTACTCATTCATATTTTCAAATACCTTAATTCATATACAACTAGTACAAGCTATGCAGATCATGCGACAATCGGTATAATCGCGGGTGCACAGGGGACTATAGTGATAAGCGCATGAGAACCATAGAGTGTGCTGTTGTATATGGTAGGACACGGAGCGTAACATGACACCGGATACGAAACGAACATAATATGGTCGAAACATGGTGGATACGCCGCTGGTACGTCCTATATATAAGTGTTTTCACTGTGTTACCGAACTTTCATAGAACGTGCCATGAGAAATTCAGTGTTTTGCAGACCATTGGACCTAATACAAACTTTAGACAATTCACAAACGCATTATATCCAACTATCCTCGACGAGACCTCATTCATAACGTACTACTTTTGTCTACTCGATACTTATGCTATTCGCATACTCACATTCGTTATTAAAATTAATCATTCACTCTTATACTTCCCTTATTCCCCATCTTACCTCGTTCTTGTACGAGCCCTCGTTTACATTCAGGTCTGTTTAAATGTTCGAATCCTAACTTACCTCCTTACCTTTAAAACTATCCTTCTATTCTTTATTCTTGTGCAAACGTAACTTGTATACCGTTGACGCTTTATTTAAAGCACCAAACTTTCTCATTCCTCTCAAAAAGCAATTTTTTATAAATATGCGGTTTTATACTATCCTTAAAACTTCCTATATCGAATACAAACCGTTTTTGATACAAAGATCTCCCTCGTAAATATGATACATTTTTAACACATCCCCCAATTTAAGTTACTCCAACTTGTTTAAACATGCTTTACCTATATACACACCTATACGTTTTCAATTATGCTTGGTACTTCAAGTCTATTTTAGCCAAACAAAATTCTGTTACGAACCCACCTTGTCGTTTTTCAAAATTTCATACTTTTCACGTTTCAAAACTTTCGAGTCTCAATTTTTAATAATCACCTTTTGCCAAAACTCTTTCAAGTCTTCGTCTTGAATAAATTTCGGGACGAAATTTCCTAAAGGAGGGGAGACTGTAACGCCCTGCGCTTTCATACTTTCTATATTTGGAAATCCTTGCTTGAAATTCTATTTTTGGAAACTTTTTAATCGTTCTTTTGTTATAATCGACGTAAAAACCGTGACACGAATCATAATCAAATTGGTATATTAGTTACACTTATGATATATCCACTTCATACATGTTTATACGTTTAAAAACATCTTTCATACGACACTTATTTCATATTTTGTGCTAAGAACGTCAAACTTGCAAACTATCGATCTATATGCCAAACTATACAAATTCGTCGCTTATTCATGACACATATACGTATTTATACTCGTTTTATATTTTTTTATAATATAATTACATTCTGTACTTGTAAATATGATTTTTATACTTAAAACGCATTGAAAACAACCTAAAACATCAATATAACAAAGTCTAGGGGTCAAAAGTGGCAAAAACCCAACATCTTTCTCGGTTGCGTGGCCACCCGTGACGGGTGGAGGAGAATTCCTCCATGGGTCGCCACAGACTCTAATCTGAGACCAGCTCAATCAGCCTACGGGATTGGTCACATTTTGTTGGTTTTGTTGCTTTCTAAGTGTGTTTTATTCATTAAACACACCCAACCACCAACCACCATCATCCCCTATATAAACCAAGCCTAACCTAAGCATTTTACACTTTACAAATCACTCCAAACTCCCTCAAAGCCGTCTCCAAGCAGCTAGCAATTTGAAGTTCGAGTAGAATCACCGTCCTTCACTAAAACTAGCATAACTTTCTCATTTCTTGTCCGATTTACTCGATTCTTTTCCCTACATGCTTGGATTGACCTTAGCTACGATTCCATGGGGTTTTCACAGTAAATCAGTACCTGGAACATCGCCAAAAAGGCTCCAAAGTAGGCTATTCATTTATGTTTTCATTTAATCTTTGCTAAACTTGTGTAAACTTGAGGAAACTCATCTCAAACCTATGTCCTTATGCTTATAACCACATTTATGGTTAGTTAGGCTTAAAAACAAGGTTGAGACATGTAAAATCAGAGGTGTAAACCTCATAAACTTTCTGTTTTGCTTGGGCTATCCTACCTTCAGTTCACACATCACTTGATGTTTTCTTAGTTAGATAGTAAGTATTTCCATTTCTTATTGTATGTATTCATGACCAACCTTGTTGTCTATGACAACTTGTGCATTGGTGAAACACAAAAGGTACCTAAATGGAAGATTTATCTTCCTACCTCCTACATGAACTCTATGGCACTTAAGAGGTACCTAAATGGAGGATTCTTCCTCCTACCTCATGCTTGAACCATTGGACTTATTGATATATTACATAACCTAAATAATATCTATATATACTATTCAACATTCGAACCTTTGATGATGAATTTGTGTTCATTCGTCAAAGTATTAGACTTACACCATCTATGACCATACACTTGTTATGACTCTAATGGACCTTTGATCCATAAAATCCTACAAACTCTTTTGAGTTTTAATAGTGTCAAGAACATGTGCTATGTGTACAAGATGATTACTTTTCATGCACTTTAAACTTCATATCCTTAGACCGAATGTACCCGTCTCTTAAAATCCCCAAACCGAACTTACTCAACCTCCTAAACTCAACAACTTCGTCAAATTAGATAATCGGAAAGCATATGCAATTTTGTGAGTATACTTGACCCATTTTACCATTTTCGCACTTTTGGGTGTAACATGTTTTATATACAAAACACACTTATTATACATATTCTTATGAAAATACATAAACACACAATCCAATACATGCTTACTATTTGTTATTTTTTATTCGTGTTTTCTAGGTGATTCTTATGTGATGAACTTATCATTAGCTTCGTACAAGCCTCCACTTAACATGTATAGCTCTATAGGAGTAACGCACCACCCGTGAACGAGAGGTCATGTTAGGTTTATTCTTTCATACTTGCGTAAACAGAGGGTTGACTTGTTAATCGCATGCCAGTTTATACGTTAATCTTGATAACTAGGTTTGTCATGTGGATTGTTCCTTATCGTTTTTATACTTATATATTACGCACCAAACTTGTATGCTCGCCAATACTTTTGCATTGAACTACACTTTTAAAAATGTTGTAGGTTTAGCGATGATGTTGGTGATGCATGGAATCTAGTAGGATGCTTAGATACACACTTTAAACTTGTATTCTTATTGTATTGTTTTTCATTATTTATGTTGTATTTGCTTCAAATCCTTGTAATTGACTCTTTAGAAATGGAATGAAATTTATTATTTAAATACTTGTCACAATTATTAGTGTTATGATGTCTCGAGCAATCTATTTCGACTCACTCCGATGTTTCAACCATCGGTTGGGGTGTGACATGGTTGAAGCGCATGAAAATGATGGAGTGTACTGTTATGGTTGGTAAAACACGATACGTAACATGACACTGAAAGACGAGACGGACGTAACATGGACAAAGCATGGTGGATACGCTGCTGTTACTTCCTATATATAAGTGTTTCCAACATGTTACCAAACTTTCGTACCACGTGCCATGCGAAGTTCGGGGTTTTACAGACCAGTGATAAGAATGCTGAGTCTTTTGAACTATGTGAAACTTGTTGAACGTTTGTGAAACTTGAGTCTTTACGCGATCATGGGTGAAACTATATACAACGAGACTTTATGATCTAGAATTATACGATCCTTTTCTTGGATCTTTAGATGTCTTCCCGTAAACTATCCGACTCTCTCAAGAGATCCAGGGCCAAGACTTAGAGGAAAATGAAGCCTTTCATGGCTGATCAGATTGCTCGAATCGTGCCTAAGATCGTCTCTAAGATCCAGGGATCAAACACTACTCCCTCCTCTGTGGATTCTAAAGCAGAGAAACCAAAGCCTGTGAGCTTCAACTACAAACCCTTTGTCTCTTGCAACCCTAAGCCTTTCACGGGTAGCGATGGGGTGACTGCGATGCTGGAGTGGTTCGACTGCATCGAGGTTACTTTTATCAACAGTGAGTGCCCAGAACACTTAAAGACTAGGAATGCAACAGGCATGTTTCAAGGCAGAGCTCTAGAATGGTGGTCCAACGAGAGAAACATCCGCTCTAACGAAGAAGCTTATGCTCTTCCATGGTCTGAGGTGCGAGAATTGATGATGGTCGAATTCTGCCCACCCCATGAACAATTGAAGCTTGAGGAAGAATTCTGGCACCTTAAGCAGGTTGGAGATGACAACTTGGCTTACACTACCCGTTTTAAACAACTCGTCTTAATCGTGCCTCATTTGGTTTCTACTCCAAAGCGCATGATAACCAAGTACATTAATGGGTTACCTCTTGCCATGTGAGACTCGATTGAAGCAGCTCGGCTCGAGACTATTGAAGAAGTCTTCCGCCTTGCAGCAAGTTTGAACTACAACCGTGTTCGTGATAAACAGTTTGGAAACTCTATTCCCTCGGAACCTGTTAACCAGATCACTCAGCAGCCAAGTGGCAACAAGAATAGGAAACGAAAGTCTCAAGGTTCTGGTTGCAATGCAATTGTCCCTCCTGCGAATGCAAACCCTACGGGCAATGCTGTTGTGCCTGCTGCTGCTAATCCTCCTGCTCCGGAGAACAACAAGAAGCTGTACACAGGGGTGCGTCCTAAGTGTGCGAATTGTAACTATCACCACCCTGCAACCTTAGCATGCCGTCTGTGTACCAACTGTAATCGCTATGGTCACACAACTCCCTACTGCCATCAAGTCAATCAGGCCTAGCAAGCACCCCCAGTCCAGCCTGCTCAACTAGTCCTACCGGCTCCTCCTACCGGCTCCTCCACAGAACCCAAGGCCAGCAAATGTTTGTGCATGCTACAAGTGCGGAGACACTACTCATCTTCATAATCAGTGTCCCCAATTGAACCAGGAGAAACAGCCAGCCGCTCGAGGACGAGCGTTCAACATCAATGCAAACCAGGCTCGTAACGACAATGACATAGTGAATGGTATGTTTCTCGTCAATAATCTTTACACTTCGATACTATTTGATACTGGTGCCATTAGAAGCTTTGTGTCCGTAGAATTTGAATCTTTGTTAAACTGTGCACGCTCTAAACTACCTTAGTCCTTCTCTGTTGAGATTGCCAATGGTAAGTCTATTCTAGTTTATTCTATTCTCAGAGGTTGTTCCTTGACTCTTCACGACCACGTCTTTAATATTGACCTCATACCCATGCAGTTGGGTATTTTTGATATCATAATCAGCATGGATTGGTTGCGTAAGAACCATGCTGAGATCGCTTATCACGAGAAGTACGTTCGTCTACCTTTTCCGTCTGGTGAAACATTACACGTTTATGGAGACCGACTTTCTAGAGGAGTGAAGCTGATGTCATGCACTCAGGCGAATAGATACATACGTAAACCATACGTTGCCTTCTTGGCCCACATAGTGGAACAAAAGGGTAAGGGAAAGAGCGTAAGTGATGTTCCAGTAGTGTGTGATTTCCCTGATGTCTTTCCTGAAGATCTTCCTAGTCTTCCACCTCCTCGATCTGTTGACTTTTGTATTGATCTTATACCTGGTTCGACTCCTGTTTCCAAGGCTCCTTATCGACTTGCACCTTCCGAGATGCAAGAACTATCCAGTCAACTACAAAACTGCAAGAACTACTCGACAAAGGCTTTATACGTCCAAGTACCTCTCTGTGGGGTGTTCCTGTGTTATTCGTTAAGAAGAAAGATGGTTCGTTTCGTATGTGTATCAACTACCATGAACTTAATAAACTCACCGTTAAGAATCGTTACCCTCTTCCCCATATCGATGATCTATTTGACCAACTACAAGGGGAAAGCTGTTTCTCAAAAATCGACCTTCAATCTGGTTATAATCAGCTCCGTGTTCTCGAAGAAGATATCCTGAAAACCGCATTTCGCACCCGTTATGGGCACTACGAGTTCGTGGTCATGCCTGGTTTGACCAACGCACCCGCCATGTTCATGGATCTCATGACTCGTGTTTGTAAACCCTATTAAAAAACTCGAGCTGATCATGAACGAAACTTACGTCTTATGTTAGAACTCTTACGTGGTGAACGCTTGTACACTAAATTTTCTAAGTGTGAGTTTGGATCGATGAAGTACAATTTCTCGGACATGTTGTTATTAAACAAGGAATTCATGTTAATCCCTCTAAAATCGAAGCAGTGAAGAACTGGAGTACACCTAAATCTGCATCTGAGATTCGTTCTTTCTTAGGATTGGAGGGTTATTACCGTCGATTCATCTCAGACTTTTCGAAGATTGTCATTCCTCTCACTTCATTGACTCAAAAGGAGAAACCTTTTGCTTGGGGTCCCGAGCAAGAGGAATCCTTTCAGACACTTAAGAATCTTCTCTCTAACGCTCCCGTACTTGCCCTTCCTGATAGGAATGATGATCTTGTGGTATATTGTGATGCCTCGAACTGTGGCCTAGGCTGTGTGCTTATGCAACGGGACAAGGTCATTTCTTATGCCTCTCGGCAACTCAAAATACATGAGAAAAACTATACTACCCATGATTTAGAACTTGGCGCATTTGTTTTTGCGTTAAAGATTTGGCGACACTACCTATATTGTAATAAGTGTGTGGTTTTCACTGACCATAAGAGCCTACAACACATCTTTAACCAAAAAGAACTAAATATGCGTCAGCGACGATGGGTTGAATTGTTTAACGACTACGACTGCGAAATTTGCTATCATCCTGGCAAGGCGAATGTCGTGGCCGATGCTCTTAGTTGTAAGACTCATGTTAATACTATCTGTTGTTTTCACATCTCTAGCAACCTTCATACCTGTATCCGTGAAGCTCAGTATTCGTCAACTAATGAAGGTAGTCTAATCGTTGAAGTACGAGGTGCTTCTGTTGACCAACTTGAAACTAAATCAGATGGACTTCAATATTATCTTAACCGTATCTGGGTGCCAAATCATGAGGCTCACAAATATCGATACTCTATTCATCCTGATGCCGATAAGATGTACCATGGTTTGCGTATGACTTATTGGTGGCCTGGCATGAAGAAAGATATCGCTGCCTATGTTTCGAAGTGTCTTACTTGCTCAAAGGTTAAGGCCGAACATCCACGTCCTTCAGGACTTCTTGAACAACTCGAAATCCCTGTTTGGAAATGGGATAGTATCGTTATGGATTTTATAACTAAGCTACCTTGTACACCTACCGGTCACAATAGTATATGGGTAATCATTGACCGTTTGACTAAATCAGCCCATTTTCTTCTGATTCGTGAAGATTTCAAAGTGGAGGAACTTGCTCGAATCTACACCGATGAAATTATATGTCGTCATGGTATACCCATTGACATTATCTCCGACCGTGATGGTCGATTCACCTCACGCCTTTGGCAAACCTTCCAGTCCTCTATGGGTTCCATTTTGAATCTTAGTACAGCTTTTCATCCTCAAACGGATGGACAGATTGAACGCACTATACAAACCCTAGAGGATATGCTCCGTTCTTGTGTCATCGACTTTGGTGGTAATTGAGATGTACATTTACCATTAATCGAGTTCTCGTACAACAACATCTATCATTCCAGTATTCAGATGGCTCCTTTCGAAGCTTTGTATGGTCGCAAGTGTCGATCTCCTCTCAGCTGGCATGAGATTGGGGACAAGTAACTTACTGGCCCTGAAATCATTCAAGAGACGACGGATAAGATTCTTCAGATCCGCGATAACTTGATCAAGGGTAGGAGCAGACAAAAGAGCTATGCTGACAAAAGGCGTAAGCCTTTGGAAATCAATGTTGGAGACCGAGTTCTTCTCAAGGTATCTCCCTGGAAGGGAGTAGTTCGCTTAGGTAAAAAGGGAAAGCTCGCCCCTCGCTATGTGGGTCCTTTCACGATACTCAAAAGGATTGGCAAGGTGGCGTACCGACTCGACCTGCCACAGGAACTTAACAACGTACACCCAACGTTCCACGTATCTAATCTCAGGAAATGCTTAGCCGAAGAAGAACTCTAGGTTCCCATAGAAGACTTGCAAATAACAAAACTTTACATTTTGTGGAGAAACCGGTCGAAATCATGGACCGAGGTATCCAGTGATTGAGGCGCAGCAAGATTTCCATAGTCAAGGTTCGATGAGAAGGGAAGCGTGACGCCAGATTCACTTGGGAACTCGCGAGTGAGACGAAGACCAAGTATTCACAGCTCTATGAGCAGTCTTCCTCTTAGATTTTGAGGACAAAATCTCCTAAAGGAGGGGAGACTGTAACGCCCTGCGTCCCTAAACTTTTAACTTTTGGCAAGTCTAGTCCCTATACTATCTGAGACTTAACTATGTTAGACTATGTGAAACATTTGTGAAACTTTGTGATACTTAAAACTTGACTCTTGATGCTTGATACTTGTGAATCTTGATTCTTGGTGAAACTTGATACTCGATACTTGATACTAGATACTTGATTCTTGACTCTTGATACTTATTGAACGAGACTCTTGATACTTATGGAACGAGAAACTTTGATGCTTGTTGAAACTTGACACTTACTAGCTAGCTTATGTAGACTTGAAACATGGAAACTTTTGTGTAGTTATACAATCTCTTCATCTGATGATATCGCACAATAATACGCAATGCAACGATTAATCCAGCTCGCAAAACGAACCGAAATCAGAAATATAGCGAACGAGGATTGGCAGTCTGGATGGACATCCGATCGGATGACCGTCCGATCGAATGGCCATCCGATCGGATGGCCGCCTTATCCTCTCTTTCACCTATAAATACCCGTTGTCACATCACTATTCACTGATGTGACAGCCTCCTCCGACCAGACGCACCCTCTCTCGTTCTAAGGCACTTTCCCTTCGATTTCAAGCGATTCTTGTAAGTTTTCTCCGTAATTCTTGTACAACTTTCATCTTTACACACTTTATCATTAGATTCTGGATCAAAATCATACTTTTCACCATGGAATCATCCGATTTGGGCTTCTTGAGGAT
>JARYGA010007977.1:0-27134 GCA_030545235.1 Helianthus tuberosus | reverse complement strand
AAGCCCATTTCTGGCACTTCTAAGGCCCGTAAAGCCAACTTTAAGCCCCTAAAATGATGCCTAAACATTTTGGACATGAAACATGCTCAAAAATATGCCAGAGGTTGGTTCGTTTGGCCGTACGAACGCGATGTTCGCTTAATTACGACGGAATGCGCATAAGCGCGAAAAACGATCCAAATGACGAAACGAATGGATTTTTCTTATGCCGAACACTAAAATAAAATATTTTAGTGCTTACATAAATTTTTGGATGTCCGGATGTATTCAGAACGTAAGTTATGCGCGAAAGTGCAAACTTGTGCAGTTTTTGACGCTTTTAGTGCCTGAATGACACAAAAGTTTATTTTAGCATACCGAACACCTCAAAGCCTATTTCTAAGCTATGTAAAGGATATTTATGGTATGTTTAACTTATGGTCATGTTCTGGAATGTCTGTTACAGTTCAAATTGGCATACTTTCGCAGTTTGTCAACTTTAGTCCCTGTAAGCGATTTAACTTGATTTTGCCATACCAAAGCTTTCAAAACTTATTTCTAAGTTATGTAAAGATTATTTAAGGTATGTTAAGTATATTTCACTATTCCGGAGTGTTCGTTGCATTAAACTGGTTATATTTACGCATCAGTGCGTGTATAACCTTCCAGAAAGCGATTTAGAGCTTGAAATCGAACAAGAGTTGATATGTGTAAACGATACACATATTTTTACAAATCCCAAGTATGAAATACAATATTTCATAGGTTTAGCATTTGTTTGATGGTTGAAGTGACACAGGTGTCACAGCACATGTGTTTCACCCCAAAATAGTTTGGAAAACAGTAAAAGAGGGGTCTATGTACTCACTTGAGATTGCTTAGTAGTCCTTGAGTAACAACCAAACAATGCTAGAGATCACGGATATCAAACGACACCTAATATAGGTAACTATGTTAATAAACCGGACCTAAATCGGAGGATCGGATAGAATGAGGGTTCGTAAACCAAACGAGTATGGAGACTCGTGTAATATGGTTTAACAAAGCCTACATACTAAATGAAACCTAACATAAGTGCTTACGACCCATTACGACCCGTTTAGGTAGCTTATGCTACTTTAACGCGTCGTTCGCGTTAAACGCGTTCGGACCGCCTAACTAGTCCTTTGACAAGTAGAATATGCCTTAACATGCCTAATATTGTCGCCAAATCAGTTTAAATGTCAAAAGTTATGTCACATATGTTTATAATGAATTTTGGCATCAAAGGGGTATTTTGGTAATTTACCTAAGGCATATAAACTACCTATCATACAACTACTTAAACGTCGTGACCATAAGGTATAACCTCGGAAGGTTATTCCCTACCTACTATGGTCACCTAATGTATTTGGTCGGATCCTAATGATCGACCAAATGGGTCGGGTTCGAAGGTATAAGCGATTTATTAGATCGCTTACCCTTGCGACCCTAGACAACGTGGTAATCAGTAGGCATAGTCACAAGGGACTATAACCATCGTGATTACAATCACGTTGCGAAGTTCAAACGAAATTCGCATTGACCATAAACTGGTCAACGCAGAAAGTCAAACAAAGTTTGACTTTCGGACTCGAAAAGCAATAAAAGAACGCAGGAATGCTTACAAAAGGTCCCCGAAAGCTTTGATCTCTCAAATATTCTCAGGTGTGAAGTGTTTTCACTCCAACTTAGCGAAATTTCAAGAAATCAAGTGGGTTTTGCAATGGCATGGGGGGGGGTATTTATAGTTTTCGAAGAGCCGTTAAGATCGTTTCTTGGAAACCGTGATCAAATCTCAACCCTCCACCTCAAGACCTTGGTTTTTGAAAACCATTTGAGCCCCTAGTATTGCTCAATACCATGTGCACAAGTGAAAGGGACCAGATGCAATGTTTCTGCAAGTTTCTGCTGTCTGGGGACTGCTTATGCACCGTAACACTCAGAGTGTTGAGGTGCGCAAGGACCTTGCAGACAAGAAACTTTGATTTTTGGCAGTTTTGGTCCCTGTTGTGTAATAAGGCCATTTCCGACACGTTTAAGGCCCGTTAACCCCATTTCAAAGCTCTAAAATGAAGTTAAAGTATAGGGAACTTAAAATGTGTTCAAAAATATCTCGGATGTCGGTTCGTTTGGCCGTACAATCGCGATGTTCGCTTAATTACGACGGAATGCGCATAAGTGCGAAAAACGATCCAAATGACGCGACGAATGGATTTTTCTTATGCCAAACACTAAAATAAAATGATTTAGTGCTTACATAAATTTTTGGATGTCCGGATGTATTCAGAACGTATGTTATGCGCGAAAGTGCAAACTTATGCACTTTTTGACGCTTTTTGTCCCTAAATGACCCAAAAGTTTATTTTAGCACACCGAACCCCTCAAAGCCTATTTCTAAGCTATGTAAAGGATATTTATGGTATGTTTAACTTATGGTCATGTTCCGGAATGTCTGTTATAGTTCAAATTGGCATACTTTCGCAGTTTGTCAAATTTAGTCCCTGTAGGCGAATTAACTTGTTTTTGCCATACCAAAGCCTTCAAAACTTATTTCTAAGTTATGTAAGGGTTATTTAAGGTATGTTAAGTATATGTTGATGTTCTGGAGTATTTTTCGCATTAAACTGATTACGTTTACGCACCAGTTTGCGTATAACTCTCCAGAAAGTGATATAGAGTTTGAAATTGAATAAAAGTCAAAACATGAAAAATGTAAAACACAACCAAACAAACATTGGGATCAAATAACATTGTTTTATTAATAAGTCAACTGTTCACAATGATTACAAGCACAGATGTTACACAAAGCCTTATCATCCAAAACACAACACAAAACCCACAAATATGGTGTTTTAGTAATCTTCACTATGTTATTTGTGAGTTTTGAGTGTGTTTTATGATTGACATTATGGTGTTTTATGACTATTTACACTTTGTAGGAAAAATAGACTTTGTAGCCAACTCTCACCCTATATATATATATATTGTCCAAGTGCCCAAAGTCAATAAATTTTGATAAGGAATATATATGTAAATATATATTTTGGTATTTTTGTCCATACACGGATGTATATTATTTATAAATATTTCCTTGTGTATTTGGTGTTTATACTCCTTGGGAGTATTTAGTGTATTTTTAAGTTCCTAAATGTACACTAATATATATTTACACATAATATACACATTGCACATAATTTGGTGACCACTAAATATATATATATATATATATATATATATATATAGGGAGAGGATCATGAGAAAACTAGATATAAATGAGAAAACTAGAAAACTAACTAAAAACCACTATAAAGGAGGTGGGAGACTTTTAATGAAGGAGGGGGGACTTTTAATGAAGGAGGGGTAAAATTGGAAAAAAATATATAACTTTTCAAACATTTCCCATTTCAACATACGTTATCATTTTAAAACAAAAATGGCACCATAAGATCACAAATTTTTGTATCTTTCATTCAAGTATATTCGAGCATATTTTTTATGACACAAAAAAAGATTTATGGTGTCGTCTTGTTTTCAATACTATTATTATAGTAGTGCACATGTGCAATATAACATGTACTACAATTGCATTACATGCTTAAAATTAGCTTTTTGAGTCTAGTTTAGCTTTTAGGGTTAGTTTTTTTGGAGGTTTAGGATTAGGATTAGGTTTTTGGGTGTGGGGGGGAGGGGGGTTTAGGTTTTTGGGGGGTGGGGGTGGGGGGTTTAAGTTTTTTTCGTGTTTATGTTTAGGGTTTAGTTTTAGGTTTTCGGGAGGGTGGGGGGTGGGGGGTTTAGGTTTTTGGGGGGTGGGGGGGGGGGGTTAGGCTTTTGGTGGGAGGGTGAATTTAGGTTTTTGGGGGGTGTCGGTGGGGGGGGGGGTTAAGTGGTTTAAGCTTTATGTATTAGTGCACATGTGCAGTACAACCAAAAAATTTTTTTTTTTTAATTTTTTTCCATACATAAAAAGTAGCGATTTTTCTAAAAAAATTGTAAAAAAAAAAAATTTGGTAAGTTTTTAGGTTTTTTTAGGCTTTTTAGGTTAGTTTTTTGGTTTTCTCATTTAAACTAGTTTTCTCATGATCCATCCCCTATATATATATATTCCCTAAAAATATACGTATTTATAATTGTTTTAATTCTTGAAGAAAACTCTATTTCTTATCTTGTTTTTTTGTAGAAAAAGTTCTCACAAAACTTTATATTTTTCTAAGTGTCAAAATTTAATAAAAATTTTGACATAGTCTCCCCTAAAAATGGTGGTTTTCCCACGTTTTAAAACATGTGTTTTTTTCTTTTTATCAACAAAAATCAAGAATCAACAATTTTTGCAAGTAAAAATCACTAAACTCATCATACTTTTCCATGTAGTAAACTTGAAGTTTCATGAAAATTTGTAGTATTTTAGATCTACACATTAAACATGTAGATCTACTTAAATCAAAGCTTATTTGTTAATTTTGTAAACTTTGATGAAACTTTAGTTTGTAAAATTGTTCATCCACATGATTAGTAACTTCAAAAACAAGATTACTTCATTTTAAAACAACTTACAAGTTCAATTTTAAAGACCTTCAAGTTTAACAACATGTTTCTTCGTGGATCTTTCAATATCCATGCTTACACTTGTTAGATCTAAGCTTCTAACAAGCTTACATATGATGGATCTAAACAAAAACACAAGATCAACAACAACAACAACAACTTCATCATATACTTCAAACATCACAAGAAACACTTTATTTTCTTTAGATTATGTTGATTCTTCACATGTTCATCTTTCAAAGTTAAGTTCTTTTGATGGTTTAACTTGTACACATGTGACATATCACTAACAAGAAGTACAATGAAGATGAGAAGGCTTACTACTAGCTCTTATGGCTATGGAGTGGCAAAGAAATAATGAAGATGATGATGTGTTATATGTGTTTAAGTGTTTTTAGATGTTATGATGTGTTATATGACCAATACTAGCTTTAAAACATTAAAACAATGCTTCTAGTTCATTTTTGGTGTTTTGGTAGTGTCCGGTTAATTGTTCGGTTGTCTGTTCGTTAAGATGCTAAATTGTGTAATTTATAAGGTATAAAGTACCTTTTGTGTTATGATTTCAATCCCGACACTTTACAAGTTATTCTGGATGTTTAATCACTATTAATGAATGTTATTTTAGCTTGTAATGCTGAATTTTGCTGAATTTTGTCGATTATAGTGTGTTTCAGACAATTTTTAGTGTTTGGATAAGCTTCCAGAAAGTGTTAACATAAACCCTTGTTCTCCCTCTTGGGATTTAATATATTTTTGATGTCGGACCTACATCTAAGTCCTAAATCTACTGTTTAGTTGAGTACGGATGTTGTGCTAACACATCTTGTCTAACCGATGAGTTTACTAATTGTTTCGACGCAACACTTAAATTGTTTCACAATGCGATATATGAAATGTTTAACATGCATGATTTAAATGTATGACATGAAAATATATAATGTTGACATTAAAACATATAATTGCAGACAATAAATAATTATTAAAATAGTACGGAAGTTACCGGATTTGTGCCGTTTGTCACATACTCCCCCCGTTAAAAGAAATTCATCCCGAAATTCAAGCTGGTGTTATCCCGTGCAGGAGTTTCCTCGAACAGGTGGGGGTACTTGGCTTTAAATTGATCCTCACCTTCCCAAGTATACTCAGGTCCGTGTTGAGAGTTCCAATGGACTTTGACCACCTTGATGCAACTTCTCCTTGTTTTCTAGACCTTCCAGTCCATAACCTCAGCAGCTTCTTTTGTGAATCGGAGTTTTTCGTCGATATGAAACTCATCTGCGGGGATGATAACCGTTTCTTATGTTGGACTCTTCTTGAGGTTCGACACGTGGAATGTTTCATGTACGCCATTTAGTTCCTCTGGTAGCTCCAATTTATAGGCAACAGTGCCTATCTTTTCGAAGATCCTAAATGGCCCAAAATATCATGGATTTAACTTTCCACGCTTCCCGAATCTTGCTACATCCTTCTAAGGCGAGACTTTTAAAAAGACTTTGTCTCCTACCTCGAAAGCTAACGGCTTTCGTCTTTGATCAGCGTAGCTCTTTTGTTGATCACGAGCCGCCTTGATACGGTCTCGGATCTGAAAAATTTTATCGGTCGTTTCCTGGACTAGTTCGGGACCGATCAATTGTTTGTCTCTAGCTTCCGTCCAACCTAGCAGAGAGCGCCACTTGCAACCATAAAGAGCATCGAACGGTGCGGTTTTTATGCTCATGTGATAGCTGTTGCTATATGAAAACTCGACCAAGGGTAGGTGAGTATCCCAATTGCCTCCTAAGTCCATTACACATGCACGAAGCATGCCTTCAAGGGTTTGTATGGTTCGTTCTCTCTGGCCATCGGTTTGTGGATAGAATGTCGTGCTTAGATCTAGGCGAGATCCAAAGGCCTGTTGAAAAGATTGCCAAATCCTTGATACGAAGCGACCGTCTCTGTCTGATTATCGAAATAGGCACTCCATGACGAGCCACTATTTCCTTGCGATACAGTTTGGCAAGCTTTCCCTTACTATCCTTTTCCTGTATCGGTAGGAAGGGCGCAGACTTGGTCAGTCTATCAACTATTACCCATATCATGTCATGTCCTCTGGGGGTCCTGGGTAATTTTGTTATGAAATCCATAGATATTTGATCCCACTTCCAAACGGGAATCTGTTGCAGCAAGCCCGAGGGTTTTCTGGTATTCGTCCTTAACCTTTGTGCAAGTTAGGCACTTTTCAACGTTAGCAGCGAGTCATTCTCCAGGTTAGGCCATCAATAGTACTCCTTCAAGTCTTGGTACATCTTGTCCGATCCCGGGTGGATCGAGTACCTCGACTTATGGGCTTCATAAAAAATAACCCCTTGAATACCGCCAAAGAGTGGAACCCAAAGGCGTCCCATGAAGTACAATGTTCCATCTTCATTTGGCACCAACTCTTTCTCCATACCCCGGAGAAGTTCAGCCTCAATATGTTCTTCCTTCAGAGCTTCCTGTTATGCATCATTAGATTGCGTGGTAAGGTTTGTTTGAATCATCATCCCCAAAGCTCAGACCCTTAATGTCTTGACCCGTTCCTTTCGTACACATATTTAATCTGATGGTGCTTGATCTCACAATCATAATCATTCAACAACTCAACCCATCGCCGTTAACACATATTTAATTCCTTCTAATTAAATATGTGTTAAAGACTTTTGTGATCCATGAAGATAGTGCACTAAGTACCATAAAGATATTGCCGCCAAATCTTCAAAGTGAATACCACTGTGCCTAACTCCAGGTCGTGAGTGGTATAGTCCTTCTCGTGAACCTTCAATTGACCCAATGCGTATGCGATGACCTTTTGCCGTTGCATAAGTACGCAACCCAAACCTTGACACGAGGCATCGCAGTATACTACAAAATCATCGGTACCTTCAGGCAGTGATAAGATCGCTGCTTTGCATAATTTATCCTTGAGAAGCTGAAATGCTTTTTCTTGTTTTTCTCCCCAATCAAACTTCTTGTCTTTCTGCGTGAGGGAAGTTTGCGGTTGAGCAATTTTGGAAAATTTCTCAATAAATCTCTGATAGTAGCCCGCTAATCCCAGAAATTGCCATACTTCAGTTGGAGTCTTGGGCGCTTCACAATTCTTGATTGCTTCTATCTTCGATGGATCCACATGTATACCATTCTCATTCACATGTCCAATGAATTGTACTTCGCGAATCCAAAATTCGCACTTAAAAAACTTCGCGTAGAGCTTCTCTTTCTTTAAAAGTTACAGAATGGCCTCAAATGTTACTCGTGCTCCTCCTTTGTTCGTGAATCTATATATCTAATAAAGCAAACCATTGGGGGACACATGTCACCCTATGGTTGATGCCAAATAAGCAGCCATGTCATCATACACTTGGCACATCTCATAGTTGAGGATTGAATCTGGCTTCTCATTTACGTTATTCTCTCTCTCTCATCTCTCATAACCCTAATTCGAACTCTCTCTCTTCTCTTCTCTGGCGAATACGACGACTAAATAAGAGCCAATAATTTTGATCAAGAATCAACGGATTTGAAAACAAATCATCTACGGTAGTTTCTAATTTGAGTATTTCTTGATCGATTATAGATTTTAATTAGGGCTTATTTTGCAGGAAATCAAATCCTCGAGATCAAATCGGCGATTTAGTGAAGAGGTATAATCAATCTTCATTAGATAATAGTCTTCATCGACGGTATTGATTCGTGATTCTGATATCCCCATCTTTTACATACGATTTCGTTTTCTTTGATCTGATGTTTCAGATTCAATGGTTTTGTGAGATTTTTTGTTTGTTAGATTATCGTACGCGATTGATGTTATTGTGGTGTACAGTTTCTTTTTTAGGGTCTGTATTAGTCGATTTTGATGTTGGACGGATATATGTTTTGTGTATTAGGGTTTTAATTTCTTTGTTCATGTATTGTGATCTGTTGATTGTTATTAGCAGTTTTGAGTTTCTTGTGTATGTATACTGGTTTTTTACATGAATTCAATATGTAATAAGTTAACCCTTTTTTTTGTTAGGGTTTGAATTCTGATTTGTTGTTGTTTTTGAATTTCACCTACAGTTATTTGAATATTTGAAACAGGAATGAGCAAATGTTACCGAGTACATTAGGCAGATGTTACTGTTGTTCATAGCAATGAGTTGCTGATGGAGTGTATGTATTGTTGAGTTCTATTAGTGCTATATTAGGAGTACTAGATTCTGAGGCGGTTATTTGTAAGGATGCTGTTTTGTTTACTTTGTTGAGATTTAAGTGTGATTCTATATCCGAAAGTCTGGTGAAGCTTTTTGATGGTTTATATTTGGGCAAATGTTATGTTCTGCTCAATTCTATAACAGTTTATTACATTAGTGATTATATATTATTGGTTTTGATAGACTTTGATAATCGATTTGATGTTATTTTGTTATATGGTTTAGATTTTCACCTACATTTGCATGTAATAATTGATTGTCGTCTGTTACTCATCAATTTTAATAGCGGATTTTAGTTTGTTTTGTTTAAAGCTAGGTTGCTGCTGTGTTCATCTTCTGATATTTGTTGATTATCATCAGCCGATTTTATTTTATTTATGATCTATGTTTCTTGGTTACATGATTTCAATATGTAATAAGTGAATACTTTTTTGATATGGTTTGATATTTGTAGTTTTGTTAAATGGTTTAGATTGTTACCTATATTTGGTTGTAATAATTGACTGTCGTCTGCTACTCATCAATTTTAATAGCGGATTTGAGGTTACTGTTGCCACCCTATCTAGGTTGGTTTGTGCTTTTTGATGTGTATTTGATAATTGTTGAGCTAAATGTTTAGCTTTTTTATTTAATTTTGATGTACAATGTGGGGTTGTAAAAGACGACAGCTTTAAAGGCGAGATGGTGTACGGATTCGCTGCCCGTGTGTGGAAGAACGACAAAAAATCGTTGGTGAGTATTGATATTATAATCATTTAAAAAAAATTAAATGTTTTTAATATAAGACTTTGTGATTACTGATATTATAATTGCATTTAATGATATGTACCTTTTCCGTTGCAGAAACTTCCTGCTGGTTATGGTGACTGGATTAAGACGTTTGCTTATCCAGAGAAGAATGCGGTCATCAGGACCCTCGATGGGAGGATCTTTCAAGTCAAAGTGTTCAACCTTGCAGGCGACTATTTTCTTTACAATGGCTGGTTGGATGTCGTCAAGTCATTGAAATTACCGGACAATTCGTGGGTTGTTTTTTAGTATGAAGAAGCTTTATCTTCGTTCTGGCTGTTCCACTTTTATCAAGACATTTCTCTTGCGCCTTCTAACTACTTCTACTACAAACCAGGAAATGATTTTAAAGACCGAGACGACTGCATGGTACTTGAACATATACAGTTTTAAATTATTTTATCCTTGCATTCACACATTTTTTTATATGTCATGTATACCATCGATCCTGATATTGTTTTGTTCTATGTGCAGTATGTGAACAGGTTGTTTGTTCATCACTCGATGCTGAATACCTGTCCTTCAGATCCGGTTTTGGTTCCTTCTGCTGGAAATCGTAAATGGGTTGTTCTGATGGAAGTTTTAGACCATGAGCTTTATATTACCACATGTTGAAGACGAATTAAGGAGGAGATGTCGATAACGGATGATCATTTGTTGGTTTTTGAAATGGTTGATTTTAAGACTTTTGATTTGAGTTTTTTAGCTGTAAGCCTGCCCTTCTTACTTACCCGCCTGAACTTTGTATTATCAAAAAAGAACCAACTGATGAGATAATTGAAGTGTCTGATGATGAGGTGCCTAATGCGGTTGCTGCACCTGTATTTGAACAGAGTGTTGATGACGAAGTACCGATTACTTTTGTTGTTGACAATCATTATGTAAGTTTGTATTATTTACTTCTTCATACCATTAATGTATGTTTGGGGAATCCAGTTGAACTCATTAGTTGTAGGAAAACCAGTGTTAACAAATTTAGTTATCAAAATTTATATTCTGATTTGTAGCGTCTGAAGAAGAAGTGGGCACAAACTCATGGCTTGGAACGAAAGATGGATTTGACCATCAAGGACAGCGCTGGTCGAACTTGGGATGTGGCTATTGGTGAGGAGTTCTCGCAAGGCTGTCCGCGATTCAATGTTACTGGTATGAGAGAGTTTGTTAGAGACAAACGGTTGGTATATGGTTCTTCGTTTCAGATGATATTTGTTAAAAGTAAAGTTATGTTTCTTTATAACTGAGTTAGTGAAGGTACATGGTCTGTTTTGGTAGTATTTTTTTGCACAAACTGTTGGTGGTTAGAATACATTTAGTGGTATGTTTTCGGTGTGGTCGTTACGTTGAACTTATGTCATGGTAGATGTTGCTGATACTTCTTTTGGGCCGTTTATATGTGTGGCCGAAGCACTTAGTTTTATAATGCTTATGACTAGACGTATCTGTTTTTTGCTACCTGTTTATGCTTAATATTCTCTGTTTTAGTGAAATCAAAATTTCTTGAAATTTCATGTGTCTTAGTTTGAGAATGAAGAAAAGTATTGATCATATTAAACTCCATTTATGTAATTTGTTTGATTAGTGCTAGCAGTATTATTTAATAAAATGGTTACCATTACCAATATTTTAAAACTTATAATATAACATTATATAATAAACCGCCACTTTTTTAAAAAATTTATCTAAAAATAAAATTTTGTATGATTTTGTTTCCTTTTTAAATTGTATAACCGACAATATATATATTTTTTTTGAAAAATCGGTCAGATTCTATAGATTTACCTCAAATTAATTTTAATTTATGTTGTTTCCTTTTTTACACTCATAGATTTACCATCTTATTTAAGTATATAAACTTAAAAATACTTTCCATTTAAATCAATTTAAAGTTTTTTTAACCTTCATTGAATGCTTAAATATCTACAATTGAAAATTTTAGGTTGAATATGCTACTTTTGTATAAATAAAAAAAGTTTGGTTATTGAAATAAAAATTTTGATTTTATTAAACTTGTCTTTGAAATTCGAAAATATACATTATTAATAGCTTAAACAATGAAATAATTAAAATGGTTTGTGATATACATTATAAATAAATATGTATATCAAATTGTTTTTTTAATTTTAATGTTTCAGTTTTTAAATTCTAAAATATTTCTGGCCGTTTTATTTAGTTTTTAATAAAACATTCTTAAGGTTGTTTTATTTAAATTTGGAAAGTAAAAACCGGTTTTCAAACTTTTTTATGCAAGTTTTTTAAACCATTACAATCATGCCATATTTAATTAATCAATTAACTTTAATAAAAAAAATTCCGAAATTAACTACAACCTATTACAAAAAAAATCCGAACAACCGAATCCTAAATTTTAAGTAAATCTTAAATAATATCCAATGTAAACTACACCGATTAATGAATTTTTGACAAATTTTAAAATAAACTACAGATTTATTATAATTTCAAGTTATTGTTTATATTTTCTTAGTCTTTTGGTGACAAACCTTACTTTGTGTTGTTTGCATGCATTGCTATAGAGTGTAGTTATTGCATTTTATTGTATTGTGATTTGGTGATTTAAATAAATGATTATTGTTTAATTTTTTTAGGTAACGGAAGAAAGTATCCAATAATCTTTTTGTGATTTGTAGTTTTTTTAGAAATGTAAATCCATTTCTAAAAATACTAATCTGTTTAATTTCGGTAACAATTTTGTATATTAATAAACGTATTTTTCAACTTTACAAAAATAAGTAAACGGAATTTGTATATATATTTAGTTAATACATTCATTTGATTCAATTACGAATTATTTTCTAACATCAATCATCTTAGTTCGGCTCATATCTCATACAAATGGATGATAACAATGTTACTTTCTTAAACAATCTTGACTGGAGATCCAATTTGTTTACCATCAAGATCAAGGTGTTAAGACTTTGGATTCGAGTGAATCCAAAGAGAGAAGGAGAAACCCTTGGTATTGAAATGGTGGTCATGGATGAGCAGGTTGGTTTGAATGTCATTTGCTTTTTAAAATGTAGCTTAATTTTTATATTGTTGTTTATACTAACCACTTTTAATTTGTGTTTTTTTATTAGGGTACCAGGATGCAGGTAACTGTTTGGAGCAAGTTTATGAAAAAACATGAAATTTTGCTTAATGAAAATGAGTCTTATTACATTTATAAATCTCAACTTTCTGTCATTAAGTCAAATTTCAAACACTTTCATAAGGAATATGCTATTAGCTTAAACTTTGATACATCTGTTAAAAAGTGTGAGAACTTTGATGGAAGTTTATATGGTATTCGGTTAGCATCTTTTGAGTCCATTAAAGCCGGTGAAGTCGATGTCAAGTATCAAGTTGGTTTGTACTTCATCATATATAACAACAACATCCTAAATTAAGAAATATATAAATATAGATTATTTTTTTAATTGTTGTTTTTTGTGCTGAATACATTTTTTATTAATCAAAAATTTTTTTTGTTAGATTTTATTGGATATGTAGATGAGTGGTCTGAACCAGAGATGACCAAAATGAAGATGGAAAAAGATAGCAAATACATGAACTTGCAATTGCTGGATGAAGAGTCTGTTTATTAAATTCTAATTTAATTTCATTGTAACTTTTGTGTTATATATATATTTTTACATGATATCCTCTGATGTGTTTAATTTCTATTTATGTAGGGGTATCAAGTTAAACTGCACTTTATGGGATGAGTACTGCGATGAGATGTTTGGTTACATTCAGAGCCATAAAGAAGAAGTTCATGTTGTTTAGCTTGTGCATTTTGGTAGTTTCAACAAGTATAAAGGTATTAACTGTTTATAAACATTGTTAAATTTATATAATTTTTTTTTATGATTTACGAAGTTGAATATCCTAATCTCTGATATTAATTTTTTTACACAGGGAAGACAAAGCTATCTAACGCTTTCCATATAACAAGGCTGTTTATCAATGCTGACATAGAGTAGATTCGTTCATTTAGAACAAAGTAAACAGTTTATAAACTAATATGAACTACTTATTGATGTTTTAAACTTTTTTTGCTTACATTATTGTAAACAGGTTTGTTGAGAAGATATGTAAAACATCCTCTAATGGTCAGAAATCAATTGGTTCATCTGGAAGCATGTGACAACTGTGCTCTGTAATCGATGAACAATGCAAAGCAATGTTAATTATTAATAAAACAATGTGTTTTTGTGTTATTATGTGTGTATTTGTGTTTGACGATTTTACAACTCGATTCGATTCCGATTTCAAGCTCTAAATCGCTTTCTGGAAAGTTATACGCAAACTTATGGATGTTTTAAACTTTTTTTTCTTACATTATTGTAAACATGTTTGTTGAGAAGATATGTAAAACATCCTCTAATGGTCAGAAATCAATTGGTTCATCTGGAAGCATGTGACAACTGTGCTCTGTAATCGATGAACAATGCAAAGCAATGTTAATTATTAATAAAACAATGTGTTTTTGTGTTATTATGTGTGTATTTGTGTTTGACGGTTTTACAACTCGATTCGATTCCGATTTCAAGCTCTAAATCGCTTTCTGGAAAGTTATACGCAAACTTATGGATGTTTTAAACTTTTTTTGCTTACATTATTGTAAACATGTTTGTTGAGAAGATATGTAAAACATCCTCTAATGGTCAGAAATCAATTGGTTCATCTGGAAGCATGTGACAACTGTGCTCTGTAATCGATGAACAATGCAAAGCAATGTTAATTATTAATAAAACAATGTGTTTTTGTGTTATTATGTGTGTATTTGTGTTTGACGATTTTACAACTCGATTCGATTCCGATTTCAAGCTCTAAATCGCTTTCTGGAAAGTTATACGCAAACTGGTACATAAACGCAGTCAGTTTAACGCGACAAACACTCTAGAATAGTGAAATAGGCTTAACATACCTAAAATAACCTTTACATAACTTAGTAATAAGTTTTGGATGGTTTGGTGTGTTGAAAACAAGTTTATTCGATCGTAGGGACTATCTGTGTCTAACTGCGAAACTATACCGATTCGTATGATATTGAAGAGTCCGGAACTTGATCATAAGATAAACATACCATAAATAACCTAAACATAGCTTAGAAATAAGCGTTGAGTGGTTCGGTGTGCAAAAACATGCTTATTTGATCTTACAGGGACTAAAAGTGTCAAAAAAGACGTAAGTTTGCATTTTCGCGCATATCTTACGTTCTGACCACATCTGGACACTCGAAATTTTTGTACACGCTAAAATATTTTTATTTTAGTGATCGGCATGCAAAAATACCGTTCGTCGTTTAATTTGGTTCGTTTTCGCGTCCGTTTGAGTTTCGTCGTAATTTAACGAACAACGCGACCGTACGACCAAACGAGCCGACATCCGAGAGAGTTCCAAGCACATTTTGAGTCCTCTAAACATTATTGACCTTGTAGAGCCTTGAAAATGGCTTAACGGGGGTTAAACGGGCCTGAAATGAGCTTAAACCAAGTGCAGGGACCTGAACTGTCAATTTTCAAACTTGTGCTGAACTGGGGAGCCCAGGTGGGGCGCGTAAGCCCCCTCCCTATTCTTACATGGCCCGTATGAAAGTGCCAGCGACCAGAAAGTTGATTTCAGTAGCTGTTTGATAGTTCAGGGGTTGTTCTTGTAAGATCTTTGTGTGGTAACCAAGTTATCTCTTCTCCAAGGCTTTGAACCTGCATCCAACAATTGTATGGCCATGATCTTTGCTTGGAGGCTACACAAAACACTTTTCATGATCCTATGATCTTGCAACAAGTATAAATAGCCAAGCTCTCTTCCTCATTCATTGCTCATTTCCTCATTCTCTTCTCTACAATCTGAATTGGGAGCTCTCTCATCTGATTTGGAACTTGTTCTTTGTAGAAAAGATAGCAAGGGCCTTTAGTGAGCATTCTTTCATTCTTTTTATTTATGTTAGTGCAGAAAGTCAAACAGTTTGGCCAACAGTTTGACTTTCAGTTTTGACCATCAATTGGTCAAGTCAAAGTTCAATTGAACTTTGCAACGTGATTGTAATCACAATGGTTATAATACTTAGCGATTATACCTACTGATTACCACGTTAACTAGGCATAGTGACGAGTCAAAGTTTCGGTCAAAATGCGTTTTAGCACGCATTTTGCAACGGAACTATTTTCGGGTATCAAAACCCATTGTTTTGATACCAAATCAGTTTTCTAAGTAGGTTAAACATGTTTTGACATGTTTAACTCGTCACTATTAGTTTAGTGCTTGTTTAGGGTCGTAAGTTAAGCGGTCTAAACAACCGCTTAGACTTTCGAACCCGACCAGTTTGGTCGATCTTTAGGATCCGATCAAGCTTGATTAGTGATCATATTTGCATAGGGAATAACCACTGAGGTTATAACTTATGATCACATAGGATTGGTTAGTTATTTGTTAAGTAGCTTGTATGCCCATAAGAAATGACCAAAACGCCCTTTTGAAGCATAAATCCGTATCTTACATATGTGAACAGGTTTTTGACATATAATCTGATTTAGTAACATGTTTAGGTATTATTGGGCATATAATACTTGACATAGCACATAGTTAACCATCCGAACATAGTTTTGCGTGAACGACGCGTTAAAGTAGCATAAGCTACCTTAATGGGTCGTAACGGGTCAAAAGCACTTAGGTTAGGTTCCGATTTAGGATGTAGGCTTTGTTAAACCATATCACATGAGTTCCACACTCATTTGGTTTACAAGACCTCATTCTATCAGATCTTCCGATTTAGGTGTCGATTTATTTACTAGTGATCCGATTACTAGGTACTTCTTGAATTTCCTTGGTTTGTCTGAGCTTCGCTAAGTTCTTTAGATCAAGTATACCCTATCATTCAATGTGAGTACATAGTTCCCCTATTTTACTATTTTCAATTGTTTTGGGGTGATTCATATGTATTAAAACGATTTCGATATTTAAACGATGGTTTCAAAAACGATAAAGATGGTTTATATTAAACTAATAACGATTTCGATAATGTGACGAAACTTGTTGGTTATAATTACATAACGAATGACATTCATTAGCATTGATCAAGCCGACCAGTATTAGGTTATGGTACCATAGGATCTGACAAATCCCGTTATCAGACTACACCTTAGTTATGTGTGGGGGTTATATAGGTAACGACCGAATCTGATGATTGTTAACTTACCCTTTGGTGGTTTGTTAATACGAGGAACGAGGTAGTCGAGTCACGAAGGTTTGAATGTTATTAGCGAGACGACCAAAAGTAGTTTCACAATTAAAACGAATACGATTTTGGGACGAATTAAACGATTTGAGACGACTTAAACGAGATAAAACGATTTGGTTAAACGATTGGTTTTGGGTAGTGATTAGATAATGGGACGAGTGTAGCATGATAAAAGCATGGTAGATACGCCGCTGGTACATCTTATATATATAAGTGCTTTTATCATATTACATTTCATGTCATTATTTAATTCACTTGGGAAACGATTTGAAACGATGTCACACAACGAGGTTTTCAAAACAATATAAACCATACGAGTTTTATTAACGAGTCTTAACGAGATGTTTTACGAATTTTTTACTAAAACAAATGTTTTGGGGTTAAGAATCATGGCTATGAGATTTTATAAATTATAACCATCTTGATTTGAGTTGGTTAATGATGTTGC
Organism: Helianthus tuberosus; assembly: GCA_030545235.1. NCBI lineage: Eukaryota > Viridiplantae > Streptophyta > Magnoliopsida > Asterales > Asteraceae > Helianthus > Helianthus tuberosus. The sequence goes on along the minus strand of JARYGA010007977.1, from coordinate 9,904 downwards.
AATATTGTATACTTTTCAAAACAAGGTTTTCAAGGTATTGCAATATATATAAACGAGCCATGATTCCGATACTCTTATAAAACCTATGTACTCGCCAGCATTTCTTTGCTGACTTAATTTTTACATATGTTTCAGGTGGTAATGCTTGATGTTGCTTGCTAAGAAGCTTGTGTCACATAGGACCTGGACGAGGCCTTAGTGACTTAAAAACAGTTATAAACAATGTGTAGTTTGTTTGTTTTGGTTTAAAGACAATGTACATTATTTAATGAATCAATAAAACGAAACTTTTAATTACCATAGTTGTTGAAACTGTAGGATCGAGAATCGATCAATACGAGTCTTTCAGAGTTAAATCTAGACCGTTAGAATGGCGGAAACAATCTAACAATCTGAAATCAATTCATAGAACGTGAGTAGGAGTAGAAAGAAGTACTTTAAACATGTTTTCCATTCATATATCAACGTTTTACAAGCAGAGAATCCGGCAGCACTTCATCTCAAGATTCTTGGAAAAGTTACAAATGAGAAAACTACATCCCTATTTATAGGGTAACCAGGTCGTCTGAGCTTCAAACGAACTGGACAAACCCCAGTTCGTATGAAGTGACCACTTCGTTTTAACTTCCACTTCGTTTGAAGTTCCACTTCGTTTGAACATTCATACGAACTGGACATAAACATTAAACTATTCAAAACATACACGACACGATACTACACGACTGACGACATAGGCTATAGACATTATGCACTAACAAACTCCCCCTTGGATATTGCCGGAGTCTTCAGTCTGTCTGTCTTCAACACTTCACAATGACTTAAACTTTTCTTCGTGATGCTTAGGCTTCTTCAGTAACGCTTTCCTAAGCTTCTCATTTTCATCAACTCTTTTCTTCTGCTCAGCAGCTTGTCTTTGAGCAAACGTCTCACGCAGATATCTATCTTTTTCTTCATGTTCTTTCTTTTCCTTTGCAGCTTTCAACTTTACTTTTTCTTCAAGCTTCCACCACTTAGAGTTCCATTTGTTATCAGCATTGATGCCCTTTTGAAAACAAATAGAAACAACTCTTTGAAATTGTATCGCTTGCTCTCTGTCTACAGCCTTAAAACGAATCTTGTGAATGAACAAACATTCTATATCTTTTGCAGAGCAGTTCACAAGCCACATCGGATCAAACAAATAGATTTCTCTAACTTCACTACCAGCCCGATAAGTAATCACCGCTTCAGCTGATCTACAACTATACACCCAATCTATGAATCCTTTATAAAAATCTTGTTCCATTAGTGGCATTGGAATAGTCTTCATAGTTCGTGGCTTCTTAATACGTAAAATCGTTTCTTCAATCCCAGTATCAGGATTCACTCTTCTATCTTTCTTGGGATAATGTGGTTGCCAGTGCTTGAAATTCTTCAAAGCTTCAAACTTTATACAACGCCGCATTTTATGATCGTTCTTTCTTACTGGATAATCTAACATTTTGACTTGAGACAATTCATCAACATCCCACCAAGGCATTGACATAATATCATGTAACTTCTCAAAATATTGCACGCCGCATTCTCTTCTTATCACATAAGCATTCAATTGAGGTAGAAAACCCCAGCTTATGATATCACCCATTGAAACACTTCTATCTTTCTGGTAAAACTTCAACGACCTCTTGAACTTTCTTTCATTTGACTGTCTGAACCATTTCTTCTGATCTTCTTTCTGAGTATCCTTTTTCGTCTCATCAAAATTTACTTCTTTGCGAATTTCTTCAACTTTACGCCTCAATTCTTCTCTATTCTCTTTAGAAAAGAATTCCATCATAGTTGGCAAACCCGAAGTATCAACATTAGCATCATCTTCATCCGTGCAATCTTCTACTTCAACTCGATCATAAAGATCTGCATCTTCCACATATTTATACTTATATTCAACCTTTTGATTCATATCAAACGCATTTAACTCTTCTACAACATCGGGCTGAACTTCATTTTCTTTTACATTGAACATGTTAGAAACTTCACCCAACGTGTAAATTTGTCTGATCTCTCCATCTTCAATTTCAGGTTCAATGCATAAGATCTGCTCTTCAACAATATCACCACTTTGATTACCAGCAGACTCCCCCTTTCCTGTTACATCCTCTGATTCTTCATTTATTGCATCATTCATTAAATCATCTGCATTTTGTTCTTTCGATCATTCAGAAATCATAAAACCGGGTGCATCTTGATCATCATCATCATTATCATCTGAACTACTAGCAGAAAATATTTTCTTATTATCATCATCTGCTTCATCATCATTCTCTTCTTCATCTTCCTCTTCAATATTTTCTTCAACTATACTATTTTTATCACAAATGACTCGAACTGATGAAATCGGTTCAGGTTGTTCAATTAACACTAAAGCAGTTCCTGATGTATCCTCAGGTTCTTTACCCTTTCTTCTCATTTCTGCATCAATGACCGCTTGCTTCTGAGCTTTATCTTCTTGACGCAAAATTTCATCATATTTCTGCTCTAGAGGCATTCCAATCACACTTTCTAAAACCCTCTTCAACACATAATTTTCATGTTCATTTTTAGCTTTGATATCTTTCAATTCTTTGTTTTTCAACTTGAAATAATCATATTGTTGATCTTTGCGTGTCTTCTCTTCTAACAACTCTGCTATTTGAACTTTCATAAAATCCATTTCTGTTTCATTAGTTTCAATCTTCTTCATCAATTCTTTATTATCACCTTCCAACTTCTTTACTCGCATTTCAAGAATTTGTTCACGATCAGAAACCTTTTTGTTCTCAGCAACTAATTCTTGTTTTCAGCAATCACATCCTCCACTTTCTTATCAACATTCTTCAACTGAAAATTATTCACAAAATCTAAATCTCCAAATTCGTCAAACCCAATACTTATGTTTGGAAGAACAGATGGAAAACTTTTTGATCCTGAAGAACCTGGTGTAGTGTGAATGATAGGTTGTGAAGGAGGTGGTGTTTGAAATATTTGATTCAAAGAAGTAACTGGTGGTTCTTGATGAGGTGGTGAAAAATGTTGTGGTGTGGGTTGTCTTGGTGGTGATTGTATTGATGATAGATGTGGTGATGATGATTGATGTATTGGTGGTGTGGGTTATCTTGATGGTGTGGGTTGTCTTGGAGTTGATTTGTGTGGTGATTGAAGTGGTAAAGGATCATGTGGTGGTGATTTTAGTGGTGATTGATGTAGTGGTGAATGGATTGGTGATGGTTGATGTTGTGGTTTAGGTTGTGGTGATGGTTGATGTTGTGGTTCAGGTTGTGGTGATGGTGGATGTTGTGGTTCAGGTTGTGGTGATGGTGGTGGTGTGGGTTGTTTTGATTGTTTGTTCTTTTTCAATATAATCTTCAACCTTCTTGCAGCCGGAGCACCAACATCTTTTTTAGAAATAGACTTCTTTCCTTTTTTAGAAGATGTAATAACTTCAACATCTTCAGATGGCACATACTCCTCGTCTTCATCATCAGAATTTTTCTTTCTTTTCTTTTGACCACCTCTTTCTCTCGGATCGTAATTGCTATTCCAGATATTAGCATCATCAGATTCAGACGAACTACCAACTGCAACATCCTCATCTACTCTTACTTTACCTGCCACATTCCCATCTACTGTTGTAGTTTCATCAACTTCTTTCATTAGTTGCTCAGTTGCTGGAGATTCAGGCTTTTCAGTTTCTTCAATATCAGGTTCATCTACAAGTAATGTTTCAACAACTTTCTTTTGTCGTTTCTTTTGAGGTTGAGAAGACGGCCCTTCATCAGTTTGAACTTTTGGTGTCCTTTTACCTCCTTTCTTATTCTTTTATGCTTTCGTGAACCATTCATTTCTAGTTTCAACAAAATCTTCCAGCTTTGTTAATTCATCAACAACACTTTTCTCTTTCATTTCTTCATCATTTCTCCACCTGAGATGATTCATAGGATCAGGATCTACATAATTTTCATTACTAATGAAACCAAAAAACTCAGTACGCTTCGGTTCCTTCTTGCTATCTGTATACTTTACCAATCTGATCAATGTGTCATTATTCATGTGATTCAGCACCAACAAATCATTCACTTCATCCTTTGCCAAATTCGGATATGCATGATCAAGAATCATTTGTACGAATCTTGGATATAATGTTCTTCGATTCTTAGATTTAATGTTATCTTTCATGTAATGAAAGACAATACGAGAAAAATTGTATTTCTTGTTTAAAACCAGTGCTGTAACCATGCACATTTGATAATCCTTCATCACATCGTATCCTCCCATTCTGTGACTAAGAGCATGTAATATTGAATGAATGAAAAACTTGTACGGTTTCATGAAACATGCTTTCGAATAATTTGCACTATTCAAAGGTCCACTATACCCCATTCTTAGCAAACACCCCTTCACCATTTTTTCCGGAAATCCAGTTGGTGAACTCTCATCATCAGGAAACTTCAACACCTCACGAACAAGCGATTCAGATATAATAATCTTTTTATCTTCATTTCCTATCTGAACAAAAGAGGTAATCAAATTATTTTCATCATTCACACTAGCATGCTTCCAGAAATAATCAACATGTGATTTAAAGACTTTGTGTTGATCAGTGAGAGCTTTCTGTATTGGTAACCGACTCATAAACGGCAAAATATCCTTAAAAGCATCCATCTTTGGCAACTTTTCATCGAAAAACACAACAAATGTTGTGTGATGGATCAAATGTAATACTTGAAGCCTGAAACATATACAAGATCAACATGTGAGACACTTAGAAAAATTTTCAAGATTTCAAATCAACATGTCACATTTCAAATGAACAAGTAGTTTAAACGAACTGAAAAACTTCAAATGACCTAATCAGTTCAAATAAAAAGCTGTTCAAACGTTCTGATAAACTCATACGAACTAATCAATTCAAACGACCTGCAGTTCAAACGACCTGCAGTTCAAACGAACTAATCAATTCCATAAGAACAAATGTTTTAAACGAAGTGATATTTCAAATGACTTGGAAATTTCAAACAATGTGACACTTCAAACGAGGTGATCACTTCGTCTCAAACATCATCATGAACAGAATACTTGCAAGTTCATCAAAACAAAGTTTTCAAATAAAATTGAACCTAGAAATCAATTCTACAACAATTTCCGACCAGCACAATATGATATTCATTCAGTTTAGACTACACAAGAACCCTAGATCTACGATTCAAAAACCGGGTCATACGATTTGGACTGAGAACATGAAATTGAAACAAGAATCATGTTCTACAAACTATTCCGAACATCCTAATGTGATTTTTATTTGATTTCAACCAATAACAAACCCTAGATCTATGATTTAAGAACTGGTACAGTCGATATTAACAGAAAACATGAAATCTGGGTTGATTCAGCCATAAAACCATACCTTTACCATCTTATAAATTGAGCCGACCAATTTATAAATGGATTAGAACAATGAAATCAACAGATTACGGCTTGAAACTATGAAACGCTGTAGTTCGTTTGAGAGCACAAATGTTTGAAACGAAGTAGATGTGAGAGTTGATTACAAACGAACTGAATAATCCTTATATAGTGCATCTGGCTCGTGTGAACTTGAAACGAAGGATGTTTTTGAAACGAAGTTGATTTTGAAATGAAGTTGATTTTGAAACAAAGTTGCAACTTCGTTTGTGGTGAAACAATATTTGACTTTCCTAATGTTTAGATTTTTTATTTATTTTTTATTATTATTCAGATTAAACAAAAATTACACCCAGCTGACCAAGTCCAAGTCAATGACCTTGGTCAACTGTTTGACTCACCAAGTTCAAATTAATGACCTTGGATGATCAGATATATGACGTTTGCTGACATTTCTTTCTGAAAACAGTTCAAATGAATGAACTTTTGAACATATCAAATTTTCAAACACATTTTAACTTTCAACCAATATACCAATCACTGTAAAGCAATCTCCAGCTTACCCATCCCTCATCAAACACTGACATGTTCTGCACTTAGGCTTTGATCTTCCAATTCCCAATGTCAGTTGTCAAAAATAAAATGAGAAATTAAAATCTTTTTGGATTTTTTAACTGGATAAACTGAAAGCTGTACACACAATCTTTTTGTGAGCGTGTTAAGGGATCATATCAGCTGCCGACAAGATACAAGTACCGTTAAGCTGAATTACATTACCAATATTAAACAATTTGCATTGATTGCCGATATACTGATCCACTTTAAATTTTCACACATTTCTCAATCTGTTCAGGATACGGATTTAATGTTTTAAGACTTAAACTTTTATATGTGTCCCACCTCAGAATATACTCCCGTATCCAGATCCCAATATTCAGTCTTACAGGTGAGTTTTAACACAAATGATATCTGTAAGGGGTTAATAAATTATGAAGAATCATGAGAGCTCAGGTCAGAACTACCGTTCAGCAGAGAGGTCATGACTCGACTTTTGGTGTGTCCCCTTTAGAGGATCTTTTTTTACAACAACATTGCTAAGCAATTTTATTGTCTTATCATATATGCCGAGGGTGATGCTATATTTCAAGCATTTGCGAAAAGTATTATTCGAGGACTAGGTCAGAACTACCGTTCAGCAGAAGTCCCGGAATAATACCCCAGACATCATTGAGTAAACAAACCTAGTATATCAGAATACGAAACCTTTCAAACGAGATTTCAGGGGTTACCTATATATCCAAGAGATGTTCCCCACATAAAAGCAAGTAAATTTTATGTTAATATCCCGAACATTTTTACTGAATGTGTAAAAACCTATCGGCATATCATCTACAAGACTGCTTAACATATTTATACATTACATTTCTTTAGCGTACTGCATCTGTCTAGCTGATGTACTATCATTTCCCTTTTTTACACAAACTCATTTTTACTTTTTCAAATGTTTTTGGTTTTTGTAGATTTTATCATGTTTATGTATTTTTCTGCAAACTTTCTCCCCCTAAAAAGAAAACATATTTTTGTGTTTTTGTTTTTATCGAAAAGCAGAAAATAAACTGTACAAACAAAATAGACACCACAACAAAGGTTCACGTCAGATCGCCGCCCATCTCGGCTTCACATTCAATAACCCTCCCAGATTGCAGATTTTTCATCCGGTTCAATTTCAAAAGATAATTAAATCTCTTTTTGTCAAATGGTTTAGTATAAAAATCCGCTTTCTGATCATCGGTGTGCACGTGTTCAATCCGAATTAACTTTTTCTCGTGACAATCACGGATAAAGTGGTGATGAATTTCAATGTGTTTTGTTTTCGAATGGTGAACCGGATTTTTTGTTATGTTAATGGCTGCTTCATTGTCCACGTAGATCGGAGTATCTAAGAATTGCAAACCGTAATCGCGCATCTACTGTTGAATCCAAAGGATCTGCGAGCAACAGCTGGAGGCTGAAACGTATTCAGCCTCGCAAGTAGAAAGCGCTACTGCGGTTTGTTTCTTACACTGCCAAGTGATGAGTCGAGTTCCGAAGAACTGACACCCAGCAGTGGTGGACTTTGCGTTTTGCTTGCAGCTTCCAAAGTCAGAATCAGCGAAACCTGTTAACGAAAAGTCACCCGAGCGAGGATACCACAAGCCGATGCTTGGGCAGCCTTTCAAATACCGTAATATCCTTTTGCCAATTGTCAGGTGTGACTGCTTCGGGCTCGACTGATATCTGGCGCAAAGACATGTCGGGTACATGATGTCCGGTCGGGAAGCAGTGAGATACCTTAAGGATCCGATGATTGACCGGTACAATGTCTCCTCCACCTTGACGCCACTCTCATCAGGACAGATACCATGATTCTGTGCAAGGGGGGTTGCTGCAGGACTGCATTGAGTCATATCAAACTTTTCAAGCACGTCCTTCACATACTTTGTTTGGTGAATGAAGATTCCATCAGGCATCTGTTCTACCTGCAGCCCGAGGAAGAACTTCATCTCCCCCATTGAACTCATTTCGAATTTCTTTTTCATCACCAACTCAAATTCTTTACACAGGTCGTCGTTGGTCGAACCGAAAATGATATCATCAACGTAAATCTGCACAATTAGGAGATGTCCTGCAACTTCCTTTGTAAACAATGTACTATCCACTGACCCTCTAATGAACCCGTTGTCCAAAAGATGTTGGGAAAGCATCTCATACCTGGCTCTCGGGGCCTGGTGTAAACCGTAGAGCGCCTTATCCAGCAGATAGACCTTGTTCTTGTGTTGTGGATCAGTAAACCCCGGTGGTTGTCCCACATACACCTCTTCTTTAATCTTTCCATATAGGAAGGCAGATTTAACATCCAGCTGGTACACTTTAAAGTTTTTCCATGAAGCAAATGCCAGAAAAATCCGAATAGCTTCCAGTCGAGCAACGGGTGCGTACACCTCTTCATAATCGATTCCTTCTTGTTGACTAAAGCCTTGTACCACTAATTGTGCTTTGTTCCTGACCACGACACCTCTATCGTCTCTCTTACATTTGAAAACCCACTTCGTTTTAATCAACTTTTGATTCTCAGGGAGGTCTACTAGTCTCCACACTCCCAGCTTCTCGAATTGTTGCAGCTCCTCCTGCATTGCATTTACCCAGCTATCTTCAGTCAACGCTTCTTTATACGTTCTGGGCTCGATCCGCGAAATAAAACATTTCAGTGAGAATTCCTCTTGTAAAGGAGCAACAGATGAGTAAAAACATGTAAGAACTCGGTTAATTTGATCTCTCGTCTTAACACCACTTTGAAGATCTCCGATAATTTGTTCTGAAGGATGGTAAGATAATGTTCGTGGCATGATGGTGTCAGGCACAACAACTTCCGATTGCTGATTCGTGATGTCTAGATCACCGGTGTGATCCTCAGCTTCAGTTGATGTAATATTTGGATCCTCATCAAATATCGGACCGTTCTCCGAATCTGAGTCATCGGATTGATCAAATGATGGAGCTGGTTCTACTGGGTCGTCATGAGTTGTTCCACTCGGACCTGCCTCGTGATCGTTTGCACCAGTTGTAGGAGCGTTTGTATCCACTTCTGGTTGAGAAACCACCAACGGTCTAGGCACCTGATCTTGATAAGATGATTGCTGTTGTTGGTACAAGAAAATAAGTTCCTCTTCACTCGGCTCCGTAGGTAGTTGGAACGACTCCCAAAGTTTATCGTAATCGAACAACAATCTGTTTCCGGGAAGTTGAGGTGACGCCGTGTGTTTCTGACAATCCACATGATGAACTTCAATCACCTTCTTCAGACTTGGTACGAACACTCTTTTTAAGGGACTCGCGTATCCCACAAAGAAACCTTCATTGCTTTTTGTGCCGAATTTGCCATCCGGATCAATGAAAGTACATGGAGATCCGAACGGCTCAAGAAACTTCAGATTTGGCTTGTATCTATGAAGAAGTTCAAAGCAAGTCTTTTTGTATTTCTTCACAACCAGCACCCGGTTCAAAGTATAGCATGCCGCAGCCACAGCTTCACTCCAGAAATGGATTGGTAGTTTTGAATCGGCCAACATGGTTCGAGCAGTTTCAATTAGAGTCCGGTTCTTTCTTTCAGCTACACCATTCTGCCGTGGAGTGTATGGTGCACTGAATTCATGAAGAATTCCCTTCTCGTTACAAAACTCTAGCATGCGGTTATTCTTGAACTCCGTCCCATTATCACTTCTGATTCTTCGAATCGGCACCTTATACAATGTTTCCATTTTCTTGAATAAAATCATCAATGTTTCAAAAGTTTGATCCTTTCTTTCCAAGCACGCCACCCAGGAAAATCTCGTGAAATCATCAGTTACCACCAGGCAATATAAATCTCCACTGATACTCTGCACATTCACTGGCCCGAAGAGATCCATGTGGAGTCTCTCAAGCGGTACTCTGATCGAATTCAACA
>JARYGA010007976.1:0-21556 GCA_030545235.1 Helianthus tuberosus | reverse complement strand
CATAACATCTCTTATATACAAAACCTGCTTTAAAATAAGTTATAAGACATTGAAAATCATTCAAACATCGAATCCAGATGCAAAAACGAATAAGAAAACAAAGATCGCCAGCTTGTGGCTTCCTCGCGGGGCGCGACGCCTGCGGCTCCCGGCTCTCGTGGGGCTCGACACCTGTCGCGTTGCGCGACGTTGAAACTGAAATGCTGTCGTGTAGCACGACAGCCCTATTTCGACAGAATGCTTCCTTTTTGTTGTTGCACTTATGCCCAACTATGATTTTAACCAAAACACTAACTTCTAAATTCCATAACTTTCGACCTACATATCCAAATAACATGATTCTTGTTACTATGCAATCGTAATTTAATTACGGATCCATTTATCACCTCATGTCGCATCAATAGCTGATTTATAAGCAAACGACTTATATATCCCTTTATACCATTATTCAACTCGTTTAATCCTACTAGTTTACCTTCATTATAAATAACTCCTTCGTTATACTAAAAATAACACTTACCTTAATACTCTCATTCATTACATAATCCTTGCATAATTTTTCCACACTCATAAATTTTAAATTCTACATACGTACTAAGAAGTGAATCGGAATCACTTACCTCGTGCATCCGAGTTTGTGCATAGCTTCCGTATTTACCTTTGACCCATTGCCCTTCCATGCTCGTGTCCATGTTGACATGGCTCCTACGCTTTCAGGTTATCATCAACACATTCTTGTTAGCATACATCATTGTACTTGATAACGAGCATACATTTGCATAATTTCATATTCAACTTGCATTAATCATTCCTAATAAACATACGACATGTACCCGATTTCACATCCTTCCAAACCCATATAATCGATCATGTCATTCCATTTATCACATATTTAAATACCATGTACCATACGATTATCTATAATCTTATAATCACAACAACAAGTCTAGCCATGTTCCTTAGGCGTAGTTGACTTTCAGAGTCAATGATTTATCATTTTAACTTTCGGCTTAATCTCATATACTCATGACATCATATTAGGCTGTTTTAGGGCGTCCGTTTACTGTAGTTACGAGCTTGCAAAAATTACAATCTTTTTATGTGAAGTGCCCCTCGGAGGGGTTATCCTTGTGTTAAAGTTTTAGACTCTAACTCTCAACCAAAAATTTATAAAAATTCATTTACTAAGCTGCAATCAGATTCGTCACTTCTCACTGTAGCTTACGGAAAAATTCATTTAAAATTCCTCGTTTATCCGATTGACGAAATTCCAGTTAGATATTTTTGTAATCACCTGAAGCTACCTACAGTAAAAATTTGAGATCATAACTTAATTTCTAAATTGAGTTATGATATTCGTAATGGGCTGCAAATTCTGTCAGAAAACGCAGCCTGAACCTTCGATACGGAAAAATTCATAAAACGTTCATTTTTCGTAGAAAAAATGCAATTCCAGTTGGGTTTGAAAGGTTTTTCCTGGGAGTTCATCACAAACTCAATAAACATTAGTTTTTTACAAGATTTAACCCAGTTAGAGCCGATTACATTCGGCTGCAACTTTCTGGACAGATTTAGTTTTCATCAAATCTTTTCTAAATATCTCCCATTCTAACTTCACCTAGACATTTCATCATACACCTTGTGTGCATACCACCAATAAAGCACATGATACAAGTACCTTATGCATTAGCCTACTAGTTCTTTTCATAATGATCAATTCAACCAAATTTCACATAGTTTCTTATTCTACAATCAAGTTCATCTAACAAAACTCTAGTGTTTATACATTTATGCTTCAACTTCACATACCTTTCACTATCATAAAATCATTACATACCACCATACCACTAGAACAAAAATGGGTTTCACTCAAGTTCTTCAATTTCAACAACTTTGAGCAAGATTCTCATTCTACATGATGATACTAATTCACATACAACTTGATTTCATACAATTTTCACAAATTGTTCAACACCCACTAAATCATGAAGCATTAAAACATAAAATTGAACTCACCTTATGATCAATACACTTAGATTAAAGGGTATCTAGACCCATGCAATCGATTTGCCCTTGTTTCCCTTTTCAATTTGATGATTTTTTGTTTGTTTAGGGTTTTTGGTTCTTCATTGGCTCCTGCTCTTGATCGCACGCCCAGACCCAAACACTGACTAAATTTTGTAAGTGTTTTATTTATAACATTTTTCCCTTTTAACCCCTCAATCTTTTAAAACATGCCATTTATTTCATTTCACACACTAACTTGGTTAAGCTCATATGCATATAAGCTTTAATCTTCCCATAGTTTATAAAACTTAGAAACTATATATATACATATATATATAAAAAAATATCTATACTTACCATTTCTTATCATCTAAACATTAAAGTCTTAATATTATAATATGACGTACGGGATTTGGGGTGTTACAGTAGAGTTTTAGGTTTAGGGAGTTGGGTTAGGCTTGAGGCCCGTGCATATGGATTCGTAAAATATCTGGTGTCTCGATAGCTTAACACTAAATTATAACGGTAGACAAGTAAATATATATATGTATAGGTGCGTGTTACGTTATATACATTTGGTTCGGGTAATGATCAAACGGTGTGTTTCCCTCGTCGCGGGTCATTATTATTTAATAAATAATAATAATAATAGTGAAAATTATAATAAAAATAATAGCAATAATAATAATATAGTAAGATAACCTGCTCTCTATGATTGGGATCGAGAGTACGGGTTGTTACATATTTAGCGCCAAAAGATGTCCGAAAAGCACTTGATAACGATTTCCAAATTCGCCACTTCATAACCATCTTTTTATTCTTAATAACATCCTAAATAATGTTCTAATGTTGACAATTATGTACATACAAATACAAACAAATACGAATAAAACACACTAACATAGTTAAATTTATATTTCCAACAGTTTTTATGTAAATAGATATGCGAAATTTATCTTCAATTGATTGACTTGCCAAATGTGTGTAACCAAATGCTTCTTGTACTAATAGAATCCCTGTAATATGTGTCCTTTTTGCTACTTGTCACATGCTAATGTTTGTTCTTTATACAATTTACCTTGTATAAAAAAGTAAGCATCGTTCAAAATAGAATTAGTTTGGTAGTTAAGTTTAGTATGTTGGTATCACAGTTAACGGGTTCCCGGACCAATCGGACTGAGAAGAATGATGATCACACACATACTTAAAGTCACCACTTCATCTTCAAACTGAATATACAAGAATCGAAAAATCACTAACCGAATTAACGAAACAGGAACTTCAAATACTTAAACTTGCAATTGTTTTTTCAAATGAAACTTGCATTACATAGCACGAAGATAGAACCGAATATATATACTGATCGAATGGGTGTGAGTGAAGCGTCACACTAATTTGCAGAGGGATACGTTTGTTCCCTGTTAACTCTTCATGCGGTTATACATCCCCTACTCACACCGATTCGCACAACACGGCCCAAACTTCATGCGACCCAAACATGAAACCTAATGGACTTCTAGTGTTTTAACCCAATAACATAATGTTGGCCTATGGTCCAATTAGAAATAAAAAAAATGTTCGACCCAAATAAAAAAACTAGTAGACATTAGAACCGAGCGGCTCAAATTCGGATCATCTGAAGTGCATGATTATCGGCTTGAATCTCCCTCCTAAGCATGAACATCCGTGATGTGCTTGCTTTCTTTAATCATCGTTGTTGCCGGTGACTTCAATGGTTATCACCAAGTCCGGCTCTTCTTCGCTTTCGACCGCTTCTTCTTGTGCCTTCTTCAAGCTTGCTTCATTTGCGTCCGGTGCATTATTGTCTTGCTTTTTCTTCATCAAATCGAAATACCACTCGATTAACTCTATGTAGTAAATGTAAGCAACCTTTACTACATGCGCGTCATCCGGTGCAAAATCACACTCGAATGCTAGTTCATCCCAAAGATCATCTTTAATCACCTTCTTTATTCCACCTTTGGTGGTTACCACTCGGTGTAGCAAGACTAAACTTATTTCCCTACCGTCAACCAATTTTGGTGGCATAGTGTTCTTCTTGAAAATCCCGAGGAAACATGGTATAAACGATAAGAGAATTTCCTCGAATGTGGCACCATAAAACCTTTCATGCCCGGCCAACTCTTCATGTAGCAATATCGAATCCAACGTTTCTAAACAACTTTCAATAATCATGTCATTTTCAATGACATCCTCCTCGTCTTGGGAAAAACCACCGCCTTTTGACGTTACCCCTCTTGAGATTGCAATGGATTATCCTTTAAACCTTCGTAGTAAATCATGAATCCGACTTTTGCTTTCTTCGAGTAAACGGTCTCCTTCTTTTTAGTACCCGAAGTTCCTTCACCGTTCTTCCTTCTATTTTTCTCTCTTTCCGTCTCGAATTCTTTCTCGTAATACCCCTCGACATATTCCTTGAGTTTTTCTTTTTCTTTGTGGTGCCCATTTTCGACATCTAGACCCTCATAGAATTTGTCTAGATACTCCTCTTCCAATTCTATCTCTGACTTATTCTCAAAAACGTCAAACCCTTTCACACGACTACCAAACATTTTCTTTAAAACACAAGTGTCACCGGTGGTGACTGTTTCAATTCCTTAAAACGTTTTTCTTGAGACTAGGAACGTAACTTACACACGGTAAGGTTTTATTTTTCCCTTCCGGCCAAACTTTTTCGCGAAACCCCTTGGAACCATCTTCTTGGGAAAGTTTTTAATGGGTGATTTCCATGAGCGACAGGATGGCTTCCCTTGCGCGTACTGTTTACCTTTTCCGCTGCCCTGGCCGCACTTTTCAACGTTCATCCTAGCATCACCGAAATCGGCAGCAACCAACTTCCCTTTATCCCTCAGACGATTTCCAGAACCATGATCTTCGTTCTCGATCTTCACAGAACCTTTGGCTCTGATACCAATGTCGGTATCACAGTTAACGGGTTCACAGGACCAATCGGACCGAGAAGAAAGATGATCACACAAATACTTAAAGTCACCACAAACATCACACCACTTCATCTTCAAACCGAAAACACAAGAATTAAAAAATAACCAACCGAATAAACGAAATAGGAACTTGAAATACTTGAGCTTGCATTTGTTTTTTTCAAATGAAACTTGCATTGCATAACATGAAGGTGGAACCATATATATATATATATATATATATAGGGAGAAGATCATGCGAGAACCACCTCTTATTGTGAGAACCGCAAGAACCAATGTGAACACAACAAAAAATGCCTAAAAATAGCTAAAAATCACAAAAAAAAATTTTTTTGATTTTTTTAATATTTTTTAGGTTAAAATCGCTACTTTTCGAAGCAAAAGAAATTTTTTTTTATTTTTTATTTTTGCTTCGAAAAGTAGCGATTTTAACCTAAAAAATATTAAAAAAATCAAAAAAAAAAATTTTAGATTTTTTTAGGTTTTCGGGGGGTTTAGTTTTTAGCTTGGGGGTGGGGGGGGTTTTGGGAGGTGGGGGAGGGGGGTTTAGGTTTGGGGGGGGGGGGGTTAGGTTTTTTTTAGGATTTTTTTAGGTTTTTTTTAGCATTTAGCTTGGGGGGGGGGGGTTAGGTTTTTTTTTGGGGGGGTTCAGGTTTTTGGGGGGTGGGGGTTAGGTTTTTTTAGCTATTTTATGTTGTGTTCACATTGGTTCTCAAGGTTCTCACAATAAGGGTGGTTCTCGCATGAGCCCCTCCCTATATATATATATAGGGAGAAGATCATGCGAGAACCACCTCTTATTGTGAGAACCGCGAGAACCAATGTGAACACACAAAAAATGCCTAAAAATAGCTAAAAATCACACAAAAAATTTTTTTTTGAAATTTTTAGTATTTTTTATAAAAAAATCGCTACTTTTCGAAGCAAAAAAAAAAAAAAAAATTTTTTTAAATTTTTTTTTCTTTTAAAAGTAGCGATTTTAACATAAAAAATATTAAAGAATTCAAAAAAAAAATTTTAGATTTTTTTTAGATTTTTTTAGGTTTTTTGGGGGTTTAGTTTTTAGCATTTTAGCTTGGGGGGGGGGGTGGGGGGTTTAGGTTTTTTTGGGGGGGGGGGGGGGTGGGGGTTAGGTTTTTTTATGTTTTTTTTAGGTTTTTTTTTAGCTATTTTAGGTTGTGTTCACATTGGTTCTCAAGGTTCTCACAATAAGGGTGGTTCTCGCATGAGCCCCTCCCTATATATATATATATATATATATATATATATATATATATATATATATAGAGGGAGGGGCTCATGAGAGAACCACCCTTATTGTGAGAACCGGGAGAACCAATCTGAACACAACCTAAAATAGCTAAAAAAACAAAAAAAAAACCTAACCCCAACCCCCCAAAAACCTAAACCCCCCCCCTCCCCTTCGAGCTAAAATGCTAAAAACTAAACCCCCAAAAAACCTAAAAAAATCTAAAAAAAATCTTAAAAAAAATCTAAATTTTTTTTTTTGAATTTTTTAATATTTTTATGTTAAAATCGCTATTTTTAGAAGCCAAGAATAAAAAACTTTTTTTAAAATTTTTTTTTTTTTTTTTTTGCTTCGAAAAGTAGCGATTTTTTTATAAAAAGTATTTAAAAATTCAAAAAAAAAAAATTTTTTGTGATTTTTAGCTATTTTTAGGCATTTTTGGTTGTGTTCACATTGGTTCTCGCAATAAGAGGTGGTTCTCGCATGATCTTCTCCCTATATATATATATTGTTATGGGTCATTTTCTAAGCATATATATATCCTGACTAATATTCTGATTTCGATTGTTTACTTGTGATCAGGATACCGGATCAGCATATTGATAACATTCTGGTGCGATATCCTGGTATTAACTAAATTAGCCACGTGCAGGTTAGAAGCTGTGGGTCACTAACGGTCGATTGAACCTCTTCTCCTTAAGACTCGGGCAAACCAGTTACATGAGAGACGTTGAACCCGAAGGACCAGGTCTACAACGTTCAAGTGGGGAATATCCGCCGAATCCCGGTTTAATAGGGGAGTTTGTTGAATTTCTTTTACTATAAATAGACGGGGCGGATCAGATTAAGGCACGCAATTTCACACACACTTTTCACTTACATTTCTACTCTCTCGCTACTAGCAATCACTATACACAAACACTTGTACTCGAATTACATTGTAACACCTATTTGATCCGCATCACATCCTGCACTGTATCCTGATATTCGAAGTAATAGAAGAACAAGGCAGCTGCGATTGTCAGCTCCCGAGATTTTGTGCCGGTGATCTAGATTGATCAAGGGCTTTCCTTGTACATCTCGTGTCACCCTTTACATTTTTACTCATTGTTTGATCATAGATAGAGCTCTATATCCTGAGCCGTATCCTGAAACTGTTTTTGAAAATAATTTGATTAACATATTTTCGACACTCGTTTCTAGCACACTACCTCACTTAACTAATTTGATCACTTAATTGCTCCGGTAATTTTTGACCAAAACAATTTGGCGCCCACCGTGGGGTAAGTGGTGCTATTTTTACTAAAAACTTTAGTAAAATCATTACTCGGTTTTCTATTGTCAAAACTTTTTGCTACATTGTTTTCAATGGCCTCGAGATCAAACATGAGCTCTTCCACCATATCTGCAACAACCACTGCAACAATTGGTTCCGTGCTTCCACCTCCTCCTCCAAGAATGCAAGCCTCTTCACAAGGAGCTGAAAGTCATGTGGCTCGGGATGTTATCCCCGCTCCCAGTGTCCAGGGATCTGGTCCTGTTTTGGCTTCTAATGACGAAATTCTGAATTTGTTTGGTAGTGTACAGGAACAGATGAGGCAGCAGCAAGAAACTAATCGGATGCTGATGAGAGAGATACAACTCTTGAAATCCGGCCCAAGATGCAGGTATGGCGTCAATATTTACTAGGGAGCTTCAAAAGCTGAAAGACATGATATCCAGTGTGCCTGTAGTGGTCCAGCCGATTCCAGAAGTATCCCAAGACAGTCACAGGATATCCCGGTTTGCGCATCCTATCTGTGATGCTGAAATCCCGAAAAGATTTCAAACCCCCAACATGAAACTCTATGACGGAACCACGGATCCTGAAGAACATATCGCCCAGTATAGGGAAAGGATGGAGATCAACCCTATACCTCCAGATCTCAAGGAAGCATGTCTCTGCAAGGGTTTTGGTTCTACCTTGACAGGATCAGCCTTAAAATGGTTGTTAAATGTTCCTCCTCACTCAATTACTTCGTTTGCTCAATTGGTTAATTTATTTAATAGTCAGTTTTCTTGCAGCCGGTGTTTTGAGAAACTAACCAGTGATCTTTACAGGATAACTCAAGGGCCTCAGGAATCCTTGAGGGATTATGTGAACAAGTTTAGTCGGGAATCCTTGGATATCCCACATCTTGATATTGCAACAGCTGTGCAGGCTTTTAAAATGAGATTATAAAAAGATTCTCAGTTTTATCAGGATCTTGTAATGAATCCCTGCAGGAATCTCGACGAAGCTCGTAACAGGGCCTTGAGATATATTCGCTTGGAGGATGATAAGAAGATGCAAGAGAGGATGAATTCCACCTCAACCTATGAATCAACCAACAGGAAATCAGAATCCTCGTATAAACCATATCGCTCTAAGCCATATGGCAGAAATGACAACAAGAAAGTGAATGCTGTTGAAGACGAGGATCCTGAAGAATATCCTGAATTATCTGAAAATTGCTTTTCTGTTAACATACCTGAGTTAATGTATGCTATGCAGGGTTTAGGAGACAAAGGTAGGTGGCCTCGAAAGAATCAACAAAAAGCTGATTGGAAGGATAAATCCAAGTGGTGTGCCTTCCATGAATATTTCGGACATGTAACTGAGGATTGCATTGCTCTAAGAAAGGAAATAAGTTATCTCCTAAGCAAGGGATATCTGAAGGATCTCCTAGGAAGAAAGAAGAAGAAGGGTCAGGATACTGAGAAGGATACTGAACGAGCAGCGTCACCTCCTACGGATGCCAAGATAATCAACTTTATTTCAGGAGGATCCGACATTTGTGGGACTTCGTATTCTGCGGCCAAGAGACATGCAAAGGAAGATAAGGCCGAGAGGGGAGATAAGCCAGCCAGGATGACTACCCTCACAACTGATAAAATGATCACTTTCGACAGTGATGACAGGGATACTGTCTAGGATCCTCACCATGATGCTCTCATAATAACATTATATGTTGCTAACCATTTTGTATGCAGGATATTAGTGGATAATGGCAGCTCTGTCAACATAATTCAGCTGGAAACATTGAAGAGGATGAATGTATCTCCGATGGACATTACTTTGAAGTCCACTGTGCTCGTTGGTTTCAGTGGAAAAGCTAGGAATACCGTAGGGGAGATAAAGTTACCAGTATATGTTGAAGGGGTCAACTCGATACAACGTTTCTGTGTGATGGACTCCCTATCCTGCTATAACATCATACTAGGCAGGCCATGGATCCATGATATGAAGGATGTGCCATCGACTTATCATCAGTGCATCAAGATCCCTACCCCTTGGGGGGTTGTCAAGGTTGATAGTGATCAGTAGGAGGCGAAGGAATGTTACTCATCCTCAATGAAATCCTCAACCAAGCCTAATGCAGCATAGCAATTAAAGATGCGGGCCCAGGATATCATGGAGGCTTCGGCGCAGGATGTAAAGAAAGTTATCCTGGATTAGGATAATCCGGATATCTCGGTGCTCGTAGGAACCAATATCCCTCAGGATATTGAAAATCAATTGACTAATTTTTTGAAATGCAGGATGTCAACATTCGCATGGAAGCACGAGGATATGACAGGTATTTCCAAGGATATTATAACACATAAGCTCGGTATTGACAGGTCATTCAAGCCGGTCCAACAAAAGAGAAGGAAATTTGCTCCGGAGCGAAATGTGATCATCCAAGAGGAAGTTGAAAGACTACTAAGGAGCAAGATGATTAGAGAAGTGAAGTTTCCTAAATGGCTTGCAAATGTAGTCGTGGTACAAAAGAAAAATGGGAAATGGAGAGTTTGTGTAGATTACACAGACTTAAACAAAGCCTGTCCCAAACACCCGTTTCCTCTACCTCATATTGATTCAATGGTAGATGCTACCGCCGGCCACGAGATGTTAACCTTCATGGATGCCTCTTCAGGATTTCAGCAAATTCAAATGGAACCCTCTGATCAGGAGGATACTGCTTTCATGACACCCACATGTATTTATTGTTATACTGCTATGCCCTTTGGTTTGAAAAATGCAGGTGCAACATACCAGAGGTTGGTAAACATGATGTTTAAAGACAAGCTGGGGGACACCATGGAGGTATATATTGACGATATGATGGTGAAATCTAAAAAGGCTGAGGATCACCTCCAGGATATTAAGGGAGCATTTGATATCCTGAATCAATATAACATGAAACTGAATCCTGCTAAGTGCCATTTCGGAGTGGGGGCAGGAAAGTTTCTAGGATATATGGTGACCAAAAGGGGGATAGAGACAAGCCCGGAGCAGATTAAAGTTATCCTGGATATAAAATCACCTTCGAATATGAAGGATGTTCAACGGTTAACAGGCCGAGTAGCAGCATTGAACAGATTTATTTCAAGATCCTCGGAAAAGTGCAAGGAATTTTATGATATCCCCAGGAAGAATAAGAAGTTCGAATGGGGAGCAAAGCATGAAGCAGCTTTGCAGGATTTGAAGCAGTATCTTTCAACCGAACCTTTATTGATGAAGCCTGAGGATGGTGAACCATTATCCCTGTATCTTGCAGTATCAGGGAATGTAGTAAGTGCTGTCCTTGTAAAGGATCATGAAGGTCAGCAGTATCCTGTCTATTATGTTAGTAAAAGTTTATTAGATGCTGAAACTAGATATTCTCATCTAGAAAAATTGATATTAGCCCTAGTTATGGCATCAACAAAACTTAGACATTATTTTGAGAGACATAGGATTCATGTTAAAACTAATTATCCTGTTAAGAACGTGCTTAGGAAACCCGAGATGTCGGGTAGGATGGCTAAGTGGTCAGTAAAATTAAGTGCCTATGATTTAGTTTATGAGCCTAGAAACGCCATAAAGTCTCAGGCTTTAGCTGACTTTGTGGCTGATTTCAGTAGTGACATTCAAAATGAAGTACACTTAGAAGTACAGCAGCTAGGAGAAAACTTAGAATCCTGGACATTATATACTGATGGTGCATCTAATGTAAGAGGTGTAGGTCTAGGTATACTACTAAAATCGCCACAGGGGGGCATATTACCCCAGGCTATTAGGTGTGAATTTCCTGCTACTAATAATGAGGCAGAATATGAAGCTTTAATTGCAGGATTAGAGTTGGCTAAAAATATGAGTATCAAGAATTTGCAAGCATATGTTGATTCTTTGTTAATCACTAATCATTTTAATGGAACCTATGCAGTTAAAGGTGAGAAGTTAATCGAGTATCTCGAAATTCTCAAAAAATTAGCAGGATATTTCGATATTTTTACACTTGAACAGGTACCAAGAGAGGATAATGCTGAAGCTGATGCCTTGGCAAATCTGGGATCATCGGTCAGGATACCGGAAGGAACCCGAATACCAATATTACATATCCTATATCCTGCGACGAATCCTCAGGATAAGGAAGTAATAAGTATTCAGGATCCTGATGATGAGTATCCCGAGGAGGATCCTAAGTCCTGGACGGCTCCAATCATGATATATCTCAAGGAAGGACACATCCCAAAGGATGAGAATCCTAAGGCCTTTCGAATGAAGGTATCACGATTCACTATTATAAATAATGTTTTGTATAAGAAATCTCTTGCAGGACCATATCTGAGGTGCTTGGAGGATCCCGAAACCAAAGAAGTGCTTCAGGATATACACGAAGGGGATTGTGGTAACCATACTGGGGGCAAGTCATTGTTCTCAAAAGTATTAAGATCAGGATATTATTGGCCAACGATAAGCAAAGATGCTGCAGAATATGCTCAAAGATGTGATGCATGTCAAAGACACAGTAACATATTACATCAGCCGGCCGAACCACTTTATCCTATAGCTTCCCCTTGGCCATTCATGAAATGGGGAATGGACATAGTAGGTGTTATGGGTCATTTTCTGAGCATGCATATCTTGATCAATATCCTGCTTTTAACTGTTTCTTTGTGATCAGGATACTGGACGGGGATATTGCTAACATGTTGGGCGATATCCTGAGGAATATTGAATTTGTCACGTGCAGGTTAAAGACTGGGACTTGCTAACGGTCAGATGGACTTCTTCTCCTGAAGACTCGGACGTATTTGTTATGGGAGAGACGTTGAACCCGAAAGACTAGGTCCACAACGTTCGAGTGAGGAATATTCGTTGGATCCCGGTTATTTAGGATAGTTTGTTATATTTATTTTACTATAAATAGATGGGAGTGGATCAGATTAAGGCACTCAACTTTCACATTTTCAAACACTTTCTCTCTTCCTCACCGCAAACACTTCACACAACACTTGTATTCGAATTACATTGTAACACATAGTTGATCCGCACCACATCCTGCACTGTTTCCTGATATTTGAAGCAATAGAAGAACAAGGCAGCTGCGATTGTCAGCTCCCGAGGTTTTATGCCGGCGATCTAGATTGATCAAGGGCTTTCCTCGTACATCACGTGTCAACCTTTACTTTTTTGCTCATTGTTTGATCGTAGATACAGCTCTATATCTTAAGCCGTATCCTGAAACTGTTTCTATAACTAATTTGGTTAGCATATTTTCAACACACCTTCTTAGCACACTACCTCACTTAACTAATTTGATCACTTAATTGCTTCGGTAATTTTTGACCAAAACAGTAGGAAAATTGCCAAAGGCTCCAGGAGGAAAGGTCTTCATGCTGGCAATGACCGATTATTTCTCTAAGTGGGTCGAAACTGAAGCATTTGTTCAGGTTAGAGATCAAGAAGTGGTATCCTTCATAAAAAGGAACATCCTGACTAGGTTTGGAGTACCAGCTGAGATAATTTGTGACAATGGATCTCAATTTATAAGTAAAAGGACTACTGACTTTTGCAAGAGTTGGGGAATCAAAATGATCACGTCTACTCTGGTACATCCTCAAGCAAATGGACAAGCAGAATCCTCGAACAAGATAATTGTCAACAACTTGAAAAAGAGACTAGGGGCTAAGAAAGGAAGATGGGCAGACGAATTACCCTTTGTTTTGTGGGCTGATAGGATGACGGTGAAGAGTGCAACTGGCCAAACCCCGTTTTACTTGGTATTTGGAGCAGAAGCAGTGATCCCAACAGAAATGGTGATACCTACGGCAAGATCTATCCTCCGGATCCTGAGCAGAATCCTGAAGCTTTGTGTCAAGATTTGGACACTGTAGACGAAACAAGAGATGCAGCAAGGCTAAGGATGGCAGCATATCAACAGAGGATATCTAAAGCATATAACAAGAATATAAGGACTAGAAGATTTCAAGTTGGAGATTGGGTATTGAGAAAGGCTTTTCAGAATACTACTAATCCTGCTGATGGAAAGTTGGCTCCAAAATGGGAAGGACCCTATGAGGTTGAATCAGAATCAGGAAAAGGAGCATACCGACTCAAGAATATGGAGGGGGATATGCTACCGAGATCCTGGAATGCTATACATCTAAGACTCTATTTTAAGTGAGTATGGAATTTGAATTCTAACTCAGGATGGTATGGATTCTGTCTCTTTTATTAAATTTTGATATTATTTACTGTTTTGAACCCATTACTGACTTAAGCATCGGAGGGGTGTTAGCCAGGCTAACACCCACCTTAGCTTACGATTGTTTTGCAGTATATGCTTCGGGATATAGCACCAGGATACACATTCAGGATACTTCGGAAGATTAGAGGATTGGCCCCCTCTCTCACATCTAAGGGATCCTGATCCCTTCACAGGTTTAAAGGTATTCACCTTTCTTCCGAATTGGGTTTAAACACCCTGCCTGGAGCGCAAGTTATTCGGGAATAGTTCAAGGTGGCGGGACCAGTTCATGTAAAAGTGGCTGACAATTTCATTACTGTTGGCTATATCCTGAATCCTAAAGGTATATGAGGATTGATCACCCTCTCTCACGAAAGGGTATTTTCATACTCTCTAAGGTTTAAAGGTTATCACCTTTCTAAGTCTTGGAGTTTATACACTCCCGCCTGTAGCGCATGAAAATTTAGGATTTTCCCCAGGATACTAAGGATTTATCTCCAGTATATTTTTGGGTTTTACCCCTATAACACAAGAATTGTCTAAACAATTGGAACTAATGTTCAAAAATTTTCTAAGTGTTTAAAGACTTAATGCACAGGGGACATTCCTTCTAAAGAAATTGTGTGAAGCTCAAAAGATCAAAATTGGGCTAAGTGTCTCGGACTGGGGACATCTTAGTAGGAGGAGTCGCAAAAGGGGTTGGAGTTTAATACTAGGGTTACACTCAATTCCTGGTATGATCTTTCCTCTGTGAACCTTACATGAATTGTTTAACTCTGATTAAGGCTCAAAATATCCTGAAAAGGATATATCTTTAGGATATGTCTTCAAAATGTGTTTTTGGGATACGTTTCGGGATATTTGATTGAAATATTTGGGAAATGATACTTGGATTCAAAATTAAAACTCTGATCAAACAAGTATTATCAAAACAGGTTTTAGAAAATAGACTATCTTTTATTCTTTAGAAGTTTTGTCTAAAATTGATTGAATTTTGAGAAATTCTATTTGATAAAGGTCTTCATAAGATATCACTGAGTATTTTGATCAGGATATTTTCAAAAGATAGTTGCACAAATTTTGCAAAGCTAAAATCTATACTAAGAAATGCATGACAGAAATTAGAGGGCAATAGCAAACCAATTAAAAGATGAAATTATCTGAAATAAGCAATACCAGTTGATAACCGAAGGCTTCATCCTAAAACCTAGGACCCATCCACCTTCGGCTATCAAGTTGTTTTAATGCAGAAATAGAAACTGTTCGTAGGACAAGAAGTAAAATTGTTCAAACATAAGCATAACTCTCAAATTTAAGGGAAATAAGTTTGAGGAGGCAGCGTCTTCTTCGTTCGTGGTATTTTCAGCAGCATCCGTTTCGGGATCAACCTCAGCATCCCTCTCAGCATCAGTTGGTTTTTCGACTGCCTTTGAAGATCCTTCAGCTGCAGGTTTAGCAGAAGTGCCGCCGAGACTCTTCAGCTTTGTTTCCCAGGCATTGATATCCCAAGAAGGACATTCGAAGCCCAGTGCTTTGGCTTCGTGGGCCATCTTTAGCCTGGCCTAGAGAAGGGAAGTGATGACGGAACTTTTAAGACTTTCCCGGTAGCTGATCATATCCTGTTCATGTTGAGCATGGGCAGCATCAAGATCGGTTTGAGCTTGGAGAGCAGCTTGGCTGAGGGCGGCCTGGTGTTCTTGGGTTATAGCCTTGAACTTGTCCTCGTAATGCCGAGATTTGGCGGCTGCAATCATACCCTGATCAGAGATGGTAACCTCGGCTTTCTTCAACTTGGATTCAAGCGTCTTATTGAGCCCACATGATTCTTGATATAAATGAACCATACGTTCGAGACCCTGCAAAGTAAGAGGACAGGTATTGGTTTTAATAAATACTTATAAGCGGTATAAGGTGCAGGATATGGCTCGAGGATATTAACCTGGTTAAGAAAAGAAGTCATGAATCCGCTTGCCTCAATGAACCCGTGATGTTCATAGGGGAATGTATCAGAGATAACAGGAGAATCAGGCTCATTCCTTTTACGGGAACTTGAACTCTGGGGCTTAGTAGCTGGTGAAGGTTTAGGAATGATGATGGCCTTGGAAATGCGGGGCTTGGATGAGGCCGTGGCCTTGGGACTAGGTTCCTTCTTAATCTGGACCTGATCAGAATAACTGTCCAGCTTTTCAAGGTCGAAAACCTCAGGGATCTTGGCTGGTGCTGCATAAAGGGAAAAGCCCTCCACCCTTATTACTCTTTATATTAAAATAATTAGTCATTTCAAAAATAACTCTTACCAGACATTTTGGATGATGAATATTGGCTGGAACTCGGGATATGTGTGGTAAAACTCCTGTCACTTGCAGGTAATTGGTAAACTGCTTTGATTATTTTTTCTGATTCCGCAGTAGGGGGAGCTACTTCCTTAAAATTCACTGCGAAAAGATCAAATAAGAAGATATTAGCACAAGATAAAAGTTTAGAAGTACATGGGGACATTCATAATCCTACCGGTGGTTAACCACTCCACCGAAAGACTAGCACCCTCACGAATGGAGTCTCGTTTGACGAAGAAGAACTTGCGTTGCCATCCATCTTCGTTTTTGGTGGCTTTAAGAATAAGGGGTTTGCTGGAAGTTGAAAAAAGCAGAAACCGACTGGAACCGTGGGATCGGAGGCGGTAAGCGATTGGCATATCTTCGATGCAAAGGTCGGGACAGTGAAGGTTTTTAATTTGGTTGAGTACGATTAATACCCTCCAGACCATGGGCATGGTTTGGGCAAAGGAAATACCGGTAGTCCGGAAGAATTGCATCATAAATTCGGGAAAGGGGTACCGAAGACCTAGCGAGAAAGGGTATGCCGGGAAGCAGACCCAATCAGCAGAAGAAACGTCCGATCGAATTGATCGATCAAACGGTCTGATGACCGTGCCATCGGGAAAAGCACCGGAAGCTCTCAATGCTGCAATGTCCGCGTTATCAAAAGCACAGATCTCCTTCTCGGGATTTTTAAGAAGATTTTGCTGGATGAAGCTCTCATATGATTCGCCGGTTTGAGAAAAAGTTCTAGTAGCCATTGCAAGTAAAGGAAAAGAGATTGATAGGAAATGGATAAGAAGTAAGGAATTACCTGGAGACTCCGTTGATGATATCTGCTTTTCAAACAAGAAGAGAGAAGATATAGGAGCGTTGTAGATGTCCATCGAGTTAAAAGCGCGTTGGAAGTTGTATGGTGTAATCTTGACCGTCCTCTCGATTTACTTGCCTTGATTCGTGAGACAGGGTTTTTAAAATATATCCGTTGGATTGGTATACCAACAGATATATTTGGGGACAATTGTTATGGGTCATTTTCTGTGCATATATATCCTGAGTAATATTCTGATTTCGATTGTTTACTTGTGATCAGGATACCGGATCAGGATATTGGTAACATCCTGGTGCGATATCCTGGTATTAACTAAATTAGCCACGTGCAGGTTAGAAGTTGTGGGTCACTAACGGTCGAATGGACCTCTTCTCCTTAAGACTCGGGCAAACCAGTTACATGAGAGACGTTGAACCCGAAGGACCAGGTCTACAACGTTCAAGTGGGGAATATCCGCCGAATCCCGGTTTAATAGGGGAGTTTGTTGAATTTCTTTTACTATAAATAGATGGGGCGGATCAGATTAAGGCACGCAATTTCACACACACTTTTCACTTACATTTCTACTCTCTCGCTACTAGCAATCACTAAACACAAACACTTGTACTCGAATTACATTGTAACACCTAATTGATCCGCATCACATCCTGCACTGTATCCTGATATTCGAAGTAATAGAAGAACAAGGCAGCTGCGATTGTCAGCTCCCGAGGTTTTGTGCCGGCGATCTAGATTGATCAAGGGCTTTCCTCGTACATCTCGTGTCACCCTTTACATTTTTTATCATTGTTTGATCATAGATACAGCTCTATATCCTGAGCCGTATCCTGAAACTGTTTTTGCAAATAATTTGATTAACATATTTTCGACACTCGTTTCTACCACACTACCTCACTTAACTAATTTGATCACTTAATTGCTCCGGTAATTTTTGACCAAAACATATATATATATATATTGATCGAATGGGTGTGAGTGAAGCGTCACGCTGATTTGCAGAGGGATACGTCTGTTCCCTATTAGCCGTTCATGCAGTTATACATCCCCTGGTCACACCGATTCCCACAACACAGCCCAAACTTCATGCGACCCAAACATGAAACCTAATGGACTTCTAGTATTTTGACCCAATAACATAAGGTTGGCCTACGGCCCAATTCGAAATAAAACAAATAGACATATTGTTCGACCCAAATAAAAAAAAAACTAGTAGACATCAGAACCGAGCGGCCCAAATTCGGATCATCGGAAGTGCAGGATTATCGGCTTCATAGTGCACAAGGTTGGTGGCAAAAAAGTGCTTACAAAAAATAAAACAAAATGTATTTAATTTATTTCATTTGAGAAAAAGATCACCACACTTTTTTACTATGTACAAAGATATAACCAAGACTTGCGAGCATCTATAGACATCTAGAGAACCCTATTGCTCGATCAATAATGTCTTCATATCTACTAGCATGGTTGAACAAGTATAGCAATTCAAAGAATTAAAGAACTAATTAAAACCTGCTATAATACAAAAATTTACATCAAGTTCATGTTGGCCTGACACCCTTTGGGCTTGCAAGAGCATTGTGCACCGGGGTTTGAACTTCTTATCTAGCTGCTGCCACCAAAGAGTTTAGGACAGCCATAGAACTCGCAAAACGAGTACAATAGCAGCAACAGCAACAACAAAACAGTTAACAGATGAGGAATCACCTTCCATAAAGAAAACCATCTCTTACTCATGAACTTAAACATCCTGACGACCAACTTCTTCTTGTAGTAGTTATTAATCTTCACAACGGTCTTGTTATCGGAACTCCTGGTTGTTTTGTTTATCCCATTGAATAACTCAGCGATCCCATTGTTAGTTAGTTCACCTTTAATGATTCCTTTCTCCTTTAACAGTCTGGCATCCTCGGTGCTATCGATAATACCACTTAATAGATCCATGAATTGTGAAAATGGGGGACTCGAATTCGAATAGTTCATTGCAGTTTCATAAGCAACCAAGTTTCTTAATATTACTTCTGAATTAACATCTAGGGTTATTACCGGTAGATATAAAGCAGCTTCTTCTTCTACAAACTTGATGCCCATTATACCCTCGGTTGTTGACTTAAATGTTATCCCTGCATAGTGGTAAAGGGAGTACACAGATGGTATATTAATCTCCACCACCACAGGAACTTCATTTTTATCAGGAAGCTTTACAACTTTTAGGCCTGAAATGGTCAATATTTTATCCCATGGTATGTCTTGTATAACCTGGACAGGCTTCAAAATTTTTCTACCAATCCCAAACTTCATGGCTATTTTAGTAATTTCACCGATATTATCACAAGCTGAATTCATTCCCTCTTCCATGACCTCTATTTCCTCCTAACTACTTCGGCTTTGTGAACTTTCTTCATCTTGATTCGATCTTTCGGTTTTTGGAAAACCATTTTTGACCATCAAATGGTACATGAGATCCAACAGATGCATGTGGCTTGTTTCATTGTAAGAGCATGACGAAATTGGTGACAATTGGAGGGGAGAGTTTGCTCGACAAAACCGCTCCATCATGAAAAACAGCTCGGATTCATCTTCATCTATTTCAGAATAATTGGTTTTCAAAGTTCTATGAATTTCTTTTAATACAACAAAGGGGATTTGGTTTTCTAACAACATTAGGTCCCTAGAAAGAATGGTGTCTCCTACCATCTTTTTATTTCCATTATCAACAAAATAATCTTGCAAAAGGTTAATTAAGAACAAACCATTTATTGCCATAATCCAAGATAATGTATTGTCATCTAAGTCCAAGTAGCTATGGTAGCAACCTCGGACAACAGGTTAAAATATGCATGGTTAAAATGATTAATCCATCATTGCAAGATTTTGGCTCATTAATATATAGTTTTTGGAATTGCAAGGTCACATCAACATATTGTTGTAACATGTAAGGTGTAACCATTCGTATTACGTCTTTGACATATTCGTACGTTCCCTGCCTAATTTTCAAATATGCATGCGTATTATTCTTTTGGTACATTAAAAGTTTAAAACATGTTGGCTAAAGTTCATGTTCATACGTGTCCATAAAAAGTTTCTGAGTTCGTCCATAAAAAGACAAGTGTCCCAAAAAAGTAAATTATTGGGTCAAAGTACATGCATTATTAACTAATTAAGCATGAGGGTAAAATATAATAGACATGCCTATCTTACAAAATTAAAATAATATTCAATCAAACACCCAAAAAACTTAATATATATATATGAATCAGCAACATGATATATGCATAGCATTTTTTATTTTTTTTTTTACTTTACGCCATCAAAAAAGAATGAAAATGATGTTTCAAATCAAAATAATATAGCTTAAGGAACTACAGATATCTAACTCGAAATTCCAATTTTGAAACAGAAGAGATCGATCGATGAAGAAGGTTTTTCGTCTTTTTTACATTTGATATATATAGGCGTAGAGTACAAGCAGGGGCGGATGTACATAGATATAAGGGGTAGCCTCCGCTACGGCTTGGCACTTCGGCGGTAGTGTAAAATTAGTGTAAATTTTAGAAAAATTTGACCTTTTTTCGATTTCGTTACCGCTTATTTATAAAATGTTACCGCTTGGCGCGAATCCTAAATCCGCCACTAGTACACGTACTAGAAGTACTAAATGAGAAGAAAGAGAGTCCCATAATTCTCTTCTCACAGTTGACTTTCAAATTATACTATTAACCAGTGGCGGATCTTGCCAGTTGAACATCACTGGGCCAAAAGACAAGGGCACTAAAAAATGCCCAGGCCAAACATAGCATATATAAAAAATTTCGATCGAAATGCAGAAAATTAGCACTACGGCCGAAAAACTTGCCAGGGCCGTGGCCCTGGCACGGGCCTTCTAAGAACCACCCCTTCTATTAACTAAAACCATGTGCGAAATTAATATCGAAACCAATGTGTATTTGTTTGGATGAATAACAGATAACTGAAATCCTAAAACTGAGAAAAAACTATGGAGATTAACAACAAAAAGAAGGAAACTAACACAATGGGTTTTAATAGAACCTAGCTATATCAATATGTACATCTCTAATACGGATTGATACACAATTTTATATTCTTGCTAGTAAAATATCCCGTGCGTGCGTTACGGCGGAATGTCATGTTGTAAATTAAACTTGATTAAAACCATTAGATAAAGAAACACTCATGACGAAATGTAGATAAAAACACATGTGGTGGTATATTTGCAAATAACCAAAAGTTATTCGGCAATTAAACTTGAGTAAAACCTTCACATATCTAAATTTGTTACAATTAATAAACAAATTCAACAAAAAGAATCAGATAAAACTATAACTATTGTAAAACTAAAATAAGTATAGAAAATATAACACACAAATTGTTTAACGTATTTGATAAAAGCATTGGAAAAAAATATGAGTTTAAAGTTTATAATTATTTAATTTCCTATTTGGTTTATAAAAATAAAATGTCTAGATTTCATGTGACTAAAGTGTAAAAAAGATAATTTTTGGTGCAAAACAAAACGCACATAAGATTAATGTAGTTAGTGTGATGTTATTTAATATATATTATACTAGTTTAAGATCTCGTATGTTACATGTTACACGGGCTTGTAAATCCATTGATTTGGTAAATTACACATAAATGTAGATGCTGTTATA
>JARYGA010007975.1:0-48129 GCA_030545235.1 Helianthus tuberosus | reverse complement strand
AGTTGGGTTGGGCCTGGCCCGTGTGTTTGTTAGATTATACGCATACTTGATTCGTGTTATCCGTTAAGCGGCATGCGTTTTTCGTTGCGGGTTATTATTATCAAATAATAATAATGTTAATAATAATATTAATTAACGATAGTAAAATACTCGAAATTTAAGTCAAGTCATACGTTATATCTATTCTCCCCATGTTACAGGAATTTCGTCCTCGAAATTTAAGTCAAGTCATACGATAAGTTCCACGTAAATACACGTAGTTTCACACAAGTTCACGAAATGAATCATGCAAAGCACCTAGCACATAAAGTCGCGTATCAAACAAGGTCACATAGCATGTAAAGTCACGTTGCATGTAAATTCATGTAATTCTCATAACATGAAAATTTTCACATAGTTTATTCTTATTTCACATAGCAGGGAATATTATATAAGTTATATCTATTTTGCTTACGAACACTGTGTCGCGATTGTATGTGAAATTTTTGGGATACCTGATTTATCTGAACTTGAGCACAACGCCTAAGTGAATATATATGTTAACGAAGTTAACGGGGTTTGTGTTCACCCTGTGAAGGTCGGGTGTTACATCATCCCCTACTTGAAAGAATTTTCGTCCCGAAAATTGTTCTAAAATGATGGCTTGAAGTGAGTTCCGACGAACTCGATCTATAGATACCTTACAACGCTTAGGGGGGGGGGGGGGGTTGGTCACACCCGGTTCCTCAATGAAGTGATAAAGTTGAGTTTATCAACTAACAATCAAAATTAAACCAATATGTTTAAAAAAAATATTCCTCCAGGAATATTAGTTTGAAAAGTATTCATTCCCAATCCAGGGAGAGTAGTATTCCAATCTAGAATTTTAAGGCAGTCCCAATCCAGGGGTAGTAGTGGTTCCCAATACCCGGGAATATGTACTTTTCTAAGGACGCGCATGTAGTCTCAAGCTAGGGGTACCGTATGTATTTCCAAAACCGGGGAAATAGTGTGTTGTCCCAAACTATGGACATATGCCTTTAGTAAGAGTTGTTAACTCACTTTAGGGTGCGCGTTGTATCAAAAGTCTTGTGTCGACGACGCGAACTGGTATAGTAGGCAAACAATCACCAAAACACTCTTAATAATGGTTGCACGTCCAGAGTAACCAGGACTAGTGTACAGTTATTTCACATAAGGTTGAGTTCCATCAACTGTAAACGAAGTAGGTGTTGTTTCCAGCTGTGGACAAAATCGGTAGCACATGCCTGCAGCATGTCTTCAGTAGTTTGTTTGGTTCGACCATTCGTTCGTGGGTGTTAAGTAGTGCTCATGCATGATCGTGAGCCGAAGGATTTGTGCATGCCTTGCCACAAATCGGACGTGAAACATAAGTCATATTTAGAGACGATGGGAATCGGCGCCCTGCGCCTAGCAGCTACTTCCTTCAAGTAGTTGTTTGCAAGATATTGAAAACTTGTCGGTTTCCTTGACCACAAGAAAACGTTCGGTTTTAGTCAGGTGATTCCATCACTACTCAACCGATGCCATCTTTGGGTTTGAGTTATTTACCCATGCCCCACATGGACTTGGCTAAAAGGTTTTTCTCTTTTTCGAGTATGGAGGCTACCGTTCCCAATTCTAGACCATGAGTAGTGTAGTTTCCTCACAACCTTGCGTTGTCGAGTTACGTAGGCAATGATTATCCTTGCGTCGCTTCAGCTAGTGCTTCGAGTACTTGAATGGGTATACTGCTGCAAGCAGTAATTTCATCAATGCCCTGGACAGGATAGGGTAGAATAGGAGTACCTCATAGTACATCTTTCAATCATTGGAATTGCGAATCCCTGAGCATCTTTCTAATGCTAAGTGATACTCTTTCGAGTTTAAGCCATGAGAGATTGTGTACGTGATTGGAAACTTAGTGTAATGCGGTTTGTGTCGTAGGTGCTCCATGGTAAGGCATAGGTATCGTTCGGATTCCTACTGGTTCTTGGAGTAGATTCGGATGTCGTCGGAGAAATAAGTGGCAAATCTGTCAAGGTAGGGTAAATTCGAATAGGAAGTCGTATTGGTCGTATCGAGTTCGAAAGACAGTGCTTGTGATATCTCTACCTCTGAGGTATTCTTGGCTCGTTGCTCCTCGGGTCATATTCATAAAGAGTAATTCGTTCGAGGGGGGTTTGTGCAGAATAGGGCGAGATAACAACTTGGGAGTTCGTGAAGTATATCACTAATAGTGAAAACACGCAAGAAGAGCAGTAGCAATCCCATGCGTTCAACTCGAGGAAAAACATAAAGGTTTCGGGATTGGCAGCAAGGGTTTATCTGATGTCAAAGATGCAGCTCATCACACACAAATGGTATGAGGTTAAATTGAAGAACATCGTTCACCGATAGGAGTGTTATATCGATATGGTTGGCACAACAAGAACTAGCTGAAGAAGGATGACCGTCGTACAGGTTTGTAGTGTTAAGGTTCACTGAAATTTCCGTCAAAGTTGTTGGGCTCCCCTCATGCGAAGGGGGAATAATTCACCTTGATCGATGAACTTAGATGAGTTTGCGGTTTATCGAGTCGGTAAGCAACCAAATTCAGAGGAGTTTCCTTATGTCGTGTGAATGAATTTAAAATATGGCTTTGTAGTCAAGAGGTTTCAAGAAAGGACGCGAAAACAAGTTCAAGAGGGTATGATCGTATCAACAACACATCACTATCCTCATGGTTTGAAGAAGTGATCACCAATGATCGAAAGTCGAGCCTTCCAAATTCTCTAAACTAGAGTGAGTTCGTGTTAGTATCGCTCCCTGGAGGAGTGAGGGTGTAGTGTCACTGTGGTAAAGGAATGACGGTTTTGTCTAAATCAATAGTAGGAATTAAGCATTGCATTAATCAACAAGCATAGGTCGGTACAAAAACTAGTGAAAAGATTTCACATAATTTAGATAAACTATCGTAGGTTCAAAATGCGACTCTTGTAGTGTAAAGGGGAAAGGGGTGAGATAAAAGTGTAGTTTATCGTGTCCGTCTGTAGGTTGAGTAATCCGTATCTCCGTCCTCGAATGTCCTAAAACCTATCCCATCATTAGGAGGTATCCATTTGTTAAGTTGGGTATACGAAGGTGTAAATCAAGTTAGAATAAGAATTTACCACCCAACAGGGTAATGGGATAACCTTGTGATAGGTGGAAATTGTGGTATGGTTGTTAGCGTTTCGTTATATCGGTTGCGGATCGAAGAAACAGGAGGTTAGTGATGTTCATACGAAGAATTGAGCGAAAACAAAAATCCAACAAGAAACTAAAAAATTCCGCCAACTATTCTATTCTCCAGAGGCAGTTCCAGTAGTGGTAGATGGTAGCATGACACGAAAGGAAGGTTCGTTATATCATGGTCACATGAGTATATCATTGGTCCAAAACAGAGTTTGGATGATAGGGTTTCGAGTGGTACAACGCTAAACGCGTGTAACTGTGACTACATCGCTTCTGGTGACGACGACTAGTGGAGATAATGGGGTTCGTCAACATGGACGCGTGGGTATATTGTTCTCCTAAATCCGAGTTCGTTTGGGCCGATTCTGGTCTACGTGAATGACGACGTGCAAACCGAATGTACGGATGGTCAGATCTGAATTCTAGCTGTAACGGTGA
Source organism: Helianthus tuberosus (assembly GCA_030545235.1). Classification (NCBI taxonomy): domain Eukaryota; kingdom Viridiplantae; phylum Streptophyta; class Magnoliopsida; order Asterales; family Asteraceae; genus Helianthus; species Helianthus tuberosus. The sequence goes on along the minus strand of JARYGA010007975.1, from coordinate 44,496 downwards.
CGTCATATCGAGACAATCGTATGGATAAGTAGAGCGCATAAAATAGTTGCCGTAGTGGGGTGAGGAGAAAATAGGAAAAGAGTTTGATCACTACATGTCAAGTTTCAAGTAAACAGTTGAGTGTCAAAGCGAGCAGACTAGGGCTAATAAGGGCAACATGCTACTACGTTAACTAAGCATACCATAAACAACGCACCATGCAAATGTAACTAACAAGTAGGTAACATAAGCATAGACCATACCATCTAAAGAGTTGAGCCTTGCACGTGGAGCGAAGTGTCGTTGTGGATCGTTGAACACTGAACAGGTTATAGTCTGGTTTTTGTCAAAAAGATTTTTCCTTTTTAAAACCGAGTTCACTATAACCAATGGCTTTGATACCAATCTATCACACCCCCAAAATCTACAAGCGGAGTATCACCGCAGGGAGCGTGACATGACCAGGATCAAGCCACCAATCATATTGAACAATGTATTAAAGTAAATATAAAACCAGCCAACAATATAATTGGTGTACAAAACAAATTAACCAAGTTCAAGTTATCAGCGGAAGCATAAAGTTTAAAACCAAAACATAAGTTATAAGGTTCATAAGTTTAACATGGAACTCAACAGTCCATGTCCCACAACGACCTCTTCCTCCGGTGCAAGCTCCATCTAAGCACCTAACGACCTGTAAGACATATAGTAACAAATCAACAACAAAGTTGAGCGAGTTCACAGTTGGGTGTTTGTTTTAAGTTGTTCAAAACATAGATTTCTTTTAGCTGGCTTACTTGCCGTGGGGGTTACCCCATAGTTTAAAACATAGTCATTCCTTTCCTTTTACCCTGGCTCCCAGCCGTGGGGGCTACCCCATGAATATCCCACAAGACTCGTTACCATATCGACTACTGACTGAAGTAGTTAGGTGCCCTAAGTCAATGTCTATCATCATTGACGTGCCCAGATCCATTAGTCCACGCCCGTCCTCTGCGGCACGGTGTGAGGCTTGTCAAACCTAATAGTGCTATTTAACTAATGACCCGTTCGCCATTGGCCCGGTGATTAAGTCGATATAAAAATGAGGGACTTAATGATAGAGTTTTTGTCTAGTGTCAATGTTGTCACCCTTCAATTAAGAGGGTGGAGGTACATGTCCCATACAAGGAGATCACGCAGGTTCCAATGTTGTCACCCTTCAGTTAAGAGGGTGGAGTACGTATTCTACCCAAAGAGAATACACAGCTTTCCTTTTTAACCATTAACCCATTCCCAAACCACCGGGAATCCCATGCCTTGTAGAAAGTGTGAACTCACCTTTGGTTGCTCGGTAGACAAATTACTTGTGTTAGGTTGGTCAACCACACCCAATTATGGTTATCACTTATTAGGACGGTAAACAAGTAATCACGTATAAGGTACATGTATCTAACATGTATTTGTCAAGTAGTGTACAAGTATTAGCTATTAATAACACAATAACCATACAATCAGTCAATAATAAGGGGACAGTGTGTCGTATGCGATTACTAAGTCATTTGGGCCTATCAAGTGTGCGGCCCGTTAAGCTAAGCCCAGCAGGACTGTGCGGCCCAAAAGGGACTGTGCGGCACACTGGAGGGTGTGGCCTCCTCATTTGTGCGGTCATGCAGAAAAGGTGTTGTACAGCGTGTTTCCTAGGTTGTACATTCTAGTGTGCGATCATGCGGATCACCGTTGTACCATATCCTTGTACAATGTGCATTAGGGGTCGTACACTTTAAGAGTGTGCAACCCTTAACAGTGTGCAGTGAACATTATGAAGGTGTACGGTGTGGTATCAGTGTTGTACGTTTTTAAGGGTGTGCGACAAAGTCAATCAAATCAGATAATCATTTACATAAACAGTAAATCATACCACTTTATGCATCAACCATTGAAATCCTAGTATTTACTCATTGTCGTACAATCAATATCCTTATGATAGTGCTCATGAATCCATAAACATCATTTCATTCATTCAAAATAGTGGTCACCTGAAATCGTTCCAAATCATATAAGATTCTTAATACTATAAAGTCTTCAAGAACCACTGGTTCATTCATCATATACCAAATCCATTTCTTTAAATATTGCTTAAACAGGGGACTAATTTACCAAGATTCATCCTTGCATTACTTAAACAAAATCTGCTATAATCCATTTAAAACAATGATCGACTATTATGCAAGTGAAAATCAGACTGATGAGAAATAACCCGAATTACATAAACAAGACAAAAGCAACCACAGCAATTTCATATGACCACAACAACTCTTATAACCCCAAATTAAACTTGCTGTTAAATATACACCAAATACATATCTAAACAAATTTGTGCTCATCCTAAAACTTATTTACTAATCCTATCTTTACAAAATCAGTTAACAACATCAGTTCAAACTCAAGAAGCCGTACAGGATACAAAACAAATTTATGGTTTCCTCTCGGCCATTATCGCAGTCAATCATCATCATTAGTCAGAATCGTAATAAAAACCATTCATCAACTTCTATTAATAGTTAACACACGAGACACACTTCCATTTGTAACTAAAAACCACAGAGGATTCCAAACACTATATAACGTAAAACCATAAATCATGGAACGGGTGAGGATGTGTGTCCCACAGTTGCACCGAGACTCGAATCCATCCAGCAGCCACCTCCGTCACTAACCGGGATCACCACCACCAGCTTCAATCACCAACACTAATCGAGCTTCGGCAGGAACTTAAATCGGAGCCGGAGTTTCCATCTTTGATTTAACTGATGTCGTTTCCCAGCACCGCCGCCGTACATGGTGGTGGTCGGCCGTATTCACAGGAGAGGGAGAGGAGTGTGAGAGTATGAGGTGGGTTTAAGATGGAGGGGGGGTTTGAGGGCGCATACCGAATAGGAGAAGGGTGTCGGCATCCTATTCTCCGGTCACCGGAGATTCTAATCGTGAGAGAGGAAAGAAGAGGAGGGTGTGTGCGGCTGGTGATCCTCAAATAGGGTTTTGGTTTTTATTTTTTGAATAATCAAAGAGGGTTGGGTATTAATAAGTGGTTTAAATAGGCTAGGGTTTTGGTTTAGAGAGTTGGGTTGGGCCTGGCCCGTGTGTTCGTTAGATTATACGCATACTTGATTCGTGTTATCCGTTAAGCGGCATACGTTTTTCGTTGCGGGTTATTATTATCAAATAATAATAATGTTAATAACAATATTACTTAACGATAGTAAAATACTCGTCTCTCGACAATTAGGTTCAAGGGTACGAGTTGTCACAGTAGTGTTTTTAAAACACTGGATAACTACAAAACTCACACACTTTTTGTGAGCCTTGATCGACCAAACACCCCTGTACAAACACTTCTCTTCTTAAACCCTAAATTCATCCATCTACATCAAAAATCAAAGAAGGAAATCAAGTTTGAATCAAATTCAAGTGGGATTAGTGATCATTATACTTAGGAAGATCACAAGGTATGTTTAAAATTGATCTTTGATGATGTTTGATTCTACATGAATTTTCATAACTTAGATTTTTGAATGAAAATTTGATGTTATGGTTAAATTAGAATGATTACAAGTCTAAGAATGAGTCTTAGACAAGAAATTGATAAATTCATGCCATAACCTATTGATTTCAATGTTGATCATATAGGTGTTATATGGGTTTTATGATAAACACTTGAATCATTAGGATAATGGATGTTATTCAATTGTTATGATGAAAGTTCAAGTGTTTTTCATTGTATTCTTGTCATATGAATATGAAAAATATGCTTTGATATGGTTAACTAGTTACTTATGAAATATGGTAATGTTTTTGTAATAAATTGCACACAAGATGTTTGATAAAATGCTTGAATGAACTTGAAATAAGTGAGAAATATGAAAGAATCACTTATTTGACTAGTTAGAAGCATTGAGTGTTAAATCTCGAAATATGAGTTCTAAGCGATATGTTCGAATGGAATTCTATAGGTAATCAAGGATGATCGGATAACCGTTTAAAAGGAAAGCTTTAAAGGTACGTGGCTATACGCTTCGTAAAACAATTTTGTTAAGTATCATGATGATTATTTATTTTGAATGATAAATGTTAAGTGACCACCTTATGATGTTTGGTTAACATTAAAAACGGTGGATTCCGTAAAAATAAACTAGACGGATTATTTAAATTCTAACGACAAGTTAGAAGATAGATATAAAGTGATGGATTTCACTATAATAGACGAATGGGTCAACTTGACTCAAACGATGAGTGTTTGGTAATATAAAGCGATGGATGTCGCTAATGAAACCAAACGGGTCAAAACAACCAAAGTAATGAATCTTTGGTGAAATAAAGCGATGGATTTCGCTAAAATAGATAAACGGGTCAAAGGGATGTCTTGATGCAACCGGAAAGGTTGCACGATTAAAGATGACGAAATGACGCCAGATTTTAATTAATAAACATTATAGTCGCTAGTCGAGAAACGGTTAACGATGAATATAAGTCATAAACTCAGGTTTGATTATGACTAAAAGATGGCGAATTCAAATTAAAGGATTCGTGTTAAATTCATGTAAGCAATTAAGGTTGAACGGGTCAAATAAACATACACATACCAATATGAGCGCATAAAATGGTATGTATAACACCCCGTCACTTTGATATGTTTAGAGGTGTTAATCTCATAGAAATTTGGAAGTTAAAAACCAAGTTATTGTTCATAATTCTGAACGGGTCAAACAATTTGGAAATAATTGTAATACCGAGAGCATAAACTTAAGAATGTTGTGAATTCAGATGTTGTGTTTTGAATTCATATTATAGAAGATAGAATTACGGTCATGTACGAAGAAACGGATCGATAACGAATAAGTTATGGTCATTTTCGTACAATCAAGTTTGGCTGAAAAGTGCAGGTTTGAAAACAAATTTTCTGTCGAATTACACTTGTCGTGTCACGCGACGATATAGACCCTGAGGGGTCGCGGCACGCGGCAGGTTGGCTGACCTGGGTCGCGGCACGCGACAAGTCTCTAGGATGGCTTTTTGCTGCTGTGTTGTTGTTTAAGTCTTGGGAATTCATATAAATATGCTATAGTTCTCATAACTAATAACTTTAAATGTTTTTGGTTATAGGTAATTAACTCGAACTTGCGAATGACTATCAAGCATTGAAAAAGAACCGAACACGTATACGAAAGAAGCTTCCGCAATGAAACTATAACTTTTGTCACTAAACGCTTCGGTGTAGTTCTATCTAACTTTTGTAAATATGGTTTGAATGTTTTGTCCGTTAAGTATGTTTTGTTATAACGATATGGTTTAAAACTCTGGTAAACATCGTTTAAAGTTTATCGATGTTGTTTTTGCATAACGAACATTTAAATGAGCGATATATTATATGAAGTATTAAATAGTGATAAGGGTCTTACACTCTTATAGTCACAACTGTCATTGTCATATTGACAATTTAAAAAAAGTATATATATATATATAAGCCGTGATCTCATTTGATCAAGTGGCTATAAGGCTTGAACATAGTTCATCACCTTGGACAGGGAGTCATACGTCCTCAACTGTCATTGTCATAACTGACGATATAATATGGCCCGTAGGCAAATCAATTGACATCGCTAAGGATGTTTTAGTAATATGATCATCGCATTGATGATATTAGCCATGATATAAATTAATCATATAGGCTATAAGGCTTGGACGTAGTCCACCACCTTGACGGCTAATGTGGTTCCTCAGTTCACACTACCAGGAGTATTAACATTACTTAATGTTAATATTGAATAATTGTCTTAATGGTTGATAAATAAAAGCCATGGTCGCATTTGACCATAAAAGCTTTGAGGCTTGAACATAGTTCACCACCTCTGGATAGAAGGGTTATTCATCCTTAACTATCTTGATAGAAGGGCTATCCAAGCAGTAATAATTAACCGTATCCCAAGCCCGTACTGGGAAAATAGGTTAAGAGTATTTACCTGGCTAAAACTCGTCTTAATATGCAAGAATTATAAACAGCTCAGCCTTAATCAATTAACTAAGGTTGGTTGCAATTTACCGGAAGGCCCTAGTTTGGAATGATGGTATAAATAACCAATTACAATGCTAACGGGTCCTATTTAAGTAGTAGACTTGGACCGGTTAATTTAAATTAATGAAAACAATACGATACACTTGATTAAGTGATGACCGAAATAGAATGTAGTTTAAACCCAACAAGTACTAAGACTTGTATAATATGGGTAAACAATATACATTCTAGAATTTGAAGTAAAAATGATAAGATTTGACCCGTTTCGGTAAACTTACGTAAACTAGTTGCATAAGCTTAATCGTACGCATATAAGCGATATCGGGTAATCGGATGAGTCATAAACAAGTTCTATATGCCATTATACTTTAAATAAGTTGTAACATCAGTAGGTTATTAACTTATATGACCATTAAGGTTTTAAAATCAAAATATGCAACATAAGGGCATTTTAGTTATTATGTGACATAAATTAAGAACTTGCATAAAAATTGATATTATGAACATGTTCATTTTGTGAAAATACTTTAATTATGATATAATATTAGTAAGTAATCAAACATGTATAGGTTTTATGATTTAAAACCAAACTATGCACCGTAGGGGCATTTTGGTCATAATATAACATTCTTTGAGAGCTTGTTTAAAAATATGAGTTATGATCAAGTACCTTCTATGAAAATACTTTAATTGTGTTATAATATCAGTATGTAATAAGTTTTTATTGATAGTTATGGTTAAAAACCATACTATGCGCCAAAAGGGCGTTTTGGTCATATTATAACATAATTTACGATCTTATATCAAACCTGACGTTATGAACAGTTCCTTAATATCAAAATATCTTAATTATAGTAACATATCAGTAGGTAAATCATTTGCAAGTTCATTGTTGATTAAAACCATGTTTTATGCAAAAAGGGCATTTTGGTCAAAGTTAGGCATATTATAGAAACTTGCATAAAAACTCAGAATCTAATTATGATCATGTAATATAACCTCAGAGGGTTATGCCACATTATAATACGATCATAATACAACTTAAATTCAATAGCTAACTAAGCTAAATCGGGTCAGAATCAAAAGTCAAACCAGAAGTCAAACTGCTCGACTTTCGGTTGCGAACTGACACTAAAACTGGAATTGACGGGCTGAACATGTTCATACATGTTCTAATATTAATTACCAACTTATTTAAGTGTCAAAACATAGTTTAAAACATTCATATGATCCGTTTATAAAATTTACTAAAAACTGCCTTTTGACTTTTTAAATAATATATCTTTGACCTATTAATTGACCAAGTTAACGTGATTTTCAGGAGGTGCCCTTTTGACGGATTAACACCTACCTAATTCCGATCACGTATCTATATTTGACTCGAACAATGGCTGGACCAGAATGGTCTAAACCGAAAGTCAAAGCAAAAATCGATTTTTTTTCGGCTATAAAAGCCTATAAAACGAAAATGCAAAGGAAAGGAACACTTACAAGTGATCCTTGGATGAATATAGACTGAGTTAGATGCTCCTTTCAGCTAGGAACTTCCAGAGGAGGGAGATAGAATGATTTTCAAGAAGGTGCAAGTTATGAAGTGTGAAATGGGAACCTATTTACACTTGAAGATCATGATTCTGATCATTACAGGTGTTAGGGACATGTTAGAGATCGGTACAAGTGTCCCATAATGTGGAAATAGAAGCCAAGGAGCCCCTAATTTCAAAATGGTGATAAACTTGGAGCCCAAACAAAATGTTGCAGCTGGCGACCCTCTACGGACCGTAGAGGGGTCTCTTTGCGGTCCGTAGAGACCTGGGGCGCACTGATTTCCAGCTTCCTTTACGGGCCGTATAGACCAATGGTCTACGGTCCGTATACGATGAGTAAAATCCAAAAATTTTACAAGTTGTCACCTTTAGTCCCTCCACATTCATACTTTCAATAATTGTCATAATTAGTCCCTCTCGGCCAATATTTGGCACAAATGAGAGTATGGACACGTGTCAGTACATTACCGGACACGAATTTACGAAGTGTTACAGTTTATTATGGTTCTTATAGTTTTAATATTAAATTTTGTCATTAACTCTCATCTTAAGTATTTGTTGATTTATGTTAACGAAACGCATCAAAACTAGAGTCAACCGGTCATGTGTTGGTTGGAATACTATCAGTAGCAGACTTAAATTTGCAGTGAGACTTTCCTTGAAGAAACTTATAGCTGGAAGTAGTACTTGTACACTATCTCTGAATCTTAAAAGTATCTTCCTTTTAGGTTTACTGGCGGTGAGATGGACAACATCTAATTTTCCACTTTTATGCATTCCTTTTCTTGTACATATGTTGCTAATCAACACACTCCTTTTACTTTGGTACTTTTGAGTGGTATAGTTGATTCTTAAGGCAACTTATAGTATTAGTGGAAAAGTTATATGTAATGCACTAGAAAAGTGCACTGATTTCCATGTGTAAACCTTTAAATTATGGGTCATGGTATACATCATGATGTATTCACATATGACCGCCCCGCTTGCGATATACACATATAATGTATATATGTGTGGGAGCTAGGGGGAGTGAAAGTGCACTAATTTTAACGTTACTTTACTAATTTTGTGAAAATAACGTTAAAAGAGGGGGATGGTTAATCATGCATCATGTGATGACGTTGATACCCGAAAGACAAGGGGGTACATGCACTAATTGGCATTTGTCTCAATTGCTGAGTGTTATGTGCCTTATATCCAAGGCTTGATGCAAAACTACTACCAAGTTGGGGGTCTCACTGAAAGCAGCCTCACTATTCCTATGGGGTAGAGGTAAGGCTGTCTACATCTTACCCTCCTCAAACCCTACCTTAGCTTTGTTATTGGTGGGATTTACAGAGTATGATGATGATGATGATGTATTCACATATGCCACTAACTTTGTAGTAAGAATCTAGAGTAATGCATGCGTCTTAGAAGTTATTTTGATTCTTCCATAGAAACCAAATTAGTTTTAGGAAATTTAGAATCTAGAATAGCTCACATGATAACAATAATTAAATGAGTTCTTGATTATCATAACAGATATACTATTTGACTTATCCCACTAGTCATGCTCTAATTTTCATGTGTAATATTTTTTTTATCAGAAAAGAGCAGTAGAATTGTCATATCTTAAGAGATAATCAAAAATCTAATAAGAGCAAATTTTGTAGAAACTCTTAAGTAAGTAAAACATTTTAGGTTTTGAAATTAGAGTGGTTGATAGATCGATACAAATAGAAGAGTTGAAGTAAGCTAATTAGGGTAATCAAGTAAAGAATATAAGTTTATTATATTGAAGATACAATCTGCTATAACACTAAAATAGCATACTAACTTAAGGTTCTACCTAAATTTTGTCTTCGACCAAAATTTAGATATTATGAACATACATAAATAACAGATTGTCTTAATATTCTAAATAAATTTGGGTTTGCTTTGACCAAAATTTATGTATTATGAAGATACATAATTGACTAACTTATTGTTCTACATGAACTTTAGCTTCGCTTTGGATTTTATCAAAACTCATGTGTTATGAACATACGTAAATAAAAACCAACTTAATGTCCTGCCAGAATTTTGGCTTCGCTTTGGCTTTGACCAAAATTCAGGCATTATGAACAATATAAATAATAGACCATCTTTAGTGTTCTTGGCTTCTCTTTGACCAAAATTCATATGTTATGAACACACATAGATATAGACTGTCTCAATGTTCTACATGAACTTTGGCTTCGGTTTGGTTTTGACCAAAATTCATGTATTATGAACGTACATAAATAACACAGTGTCTTGATGTTCTACAAGAATTTTGGCTTCGCTTTGGCTTTGACCAAATTCATATTTCATGAACATACATAATAGACTGACTTAATGCTCAACATGAACTTTGGCTTCGCGTTGGCTTTGACCAAAAGTTCATTTATCATGAACATGAATGAATAACAGGAGTACGATATATGAATATGACATAACACCTTTAGGCCAGAAAAAAATATTTATTTAAATTATCCTAATAATTCATTATGTGTATCATCAAATAATTAGTGGTTTGGTTCATTATTTAACAATACACGTAATTAAGTAAGATGGTATTCTTAACTTCCCAATGAAGAACTAAGCAATCAAACAATTGGGTGGGGCATTATCTTTCTTCACTACTATACATTGTCTAGTTGAATTCAGTCAATTCATATACTGAATTAATTAATTAATTAATTCATGAAGTGTAATCTGCATCAATCAAACGTTTTGAAATACCGATTCATATACTATAAAAAAAGAAACTAATCACTAATTTCATAACACAGTTTGATTGATTTATTTAGCATATCAGAAAATTGCTAATCGCAAATTAGAAGAATCGATTGGGCGAAAACAAGGTAACAAAATGGTTTGTGTAATCGAATTAATATAATCAACATTGCTCTGATACCACATGTTGATTATATCCTTAAAGATAGGTCAAAATTATAGAACCTAAACATAATCAATCAATCAAAAGCATAAACATGAATATCAAAATTGAAATACATACTTGTAGGGATGATTATATTTGAGGAGAAACATGAAGCCATGATTCCTGTTATGGTACCTTGTGTTGATGGATCACACTAGAGATAATTTTTAGTATATTGGTGTTCTTGAAGAGTTTTGCATCAATTATAAATCAATAGTAAGGATCAATTAATAATGATCATGAATAGTGATAGTTTATAAAACTCTATTCATTCTCTATTAAAAGTACCTAAAGGGAAATTATAATTGCCCATTGAACTAACTAATATTTACAATTAATACCATCAAGTAATTGTCAGGGACTAGTTATGTCACATTGGTAATGTTACTCAAATGATCCGTTAGGTCACATAAATAGGTTACTAACTGGATTAAAGATCAGATATGAGGGAAACAAGCTACTCAGGTATCGACTCTGTAGACACATGCAATGAATCCTGACAGTGGATAATGAATGAAGACCTGATCTAACTCAATAAACCTCTCGCTAAGGATGATAAACTGTGCTCAAATGTGGGACAATGTGTGAAGTGCTAAACCGAACCACCTCTCGCTAAAGATACTAAATCTTAGGGTGCCAAAATCCTCAAATTGTGAAGCTGACTAGACTTGATAACTAAAATCCTAGGAAACCCTAGGCGTAATGTAACAACCCAATATTTATAATCAAATCCTAGCATGACACGTGCCTAAAACTCTCCATATTATTCAGATATGTTGAAGGAGAGGGATGAAAATGATCAAAAAAGGCGTTTATAAAAGTTGAGGGGGCTAAACCTGCCAAAAAGGCAATTTTCTGGTCATTGGCGGTCCATTGCGGACCGTAACAACTAACCTCTTGCGGTCCGCAAGAGCGTTCAAAGTTTCGCGTGCCTGAGGCCTAACCCATTGCGGTCTGCGATGGGTGCACTGACAGCAGAATACAGCTAGCAGCAGCCTGCTGCATTCCATTCCACCTCTTCACGAATTCTTGCCACTCTAATATTCTTTTGGACACCTAGTATGACATTAATCTTGCTCTTAACACACCTAAGAACACTTGCCATGCTCTCATAATCCTTGGATTAGTATAAATAGGCTAGTTCACTCATTAGTTCTTCACACCTCTCTACTCTCACTCTCTAATCTGCTTGTGGAGCTTACGTCTACAATTAGGAGCCTCCTTTCTGAAGTTCTAAGTATTCTTCAAGTCCAAGTAAATGTTCCCCTCTGATCAAATTTAGTTTAGTAGTTAGATTCCATCTGAAAGTCAAGTAGTTTGACTTTCGGTTTTGACCACTTCGGTCAACCAACAATTCAATTAAACCCAACCATGTGATCATCATAATATAAGGAGTAATTCCCTGCAATTATACCTTCTAATAATCACGTTAAGTGGGTCAAGTGACGAGTCAAACATATATGTCTAGAAAGTAAAAAAATGCCCTTTTCGTAAATAATCAAATAATGGAATTATAAGCTTATGAAACCTATATTATGACTACAAAATAGAATGTATAACATCATAATATATATTTTAGCATGTCGGACTTGTCACAAACCTGTTTTCGCATCTGAACCTGTATTTACGTATACGACTAGTTAAAATAGCATAAACTATATAAACTAGTCGTAACGGGTCAAATAAATTCAAAACCTTTCCAAATAAGAATGTTTGGTTTAATAACCCATATCACACGAGACCCCTTAATTGTACGGGTATAAACCACATTTTATCCGGTCAACGCTTAATCTAGAGAAACCGAGCCTTATTCTAAAGTTAACCGGTCAAAAGACTTACAATGACCCATAAACATTCTAATGGATAATGTTTTCAATAAATCGCAGCTAAGTTAATATACTTTGAATTTGGTTGTGCTACGAGTACTAAGTACATTATGGGAATACAGCTAGCATAGGTAAATACTGTTTAGCTTATTTTATTTATAGAACTTAAGATATGGAAATAGCCACTTGGAGCAGGTTTTGGAAATGGGCAAATGCTTTCAAATGTGTTAATAACCTGACTTATTCAGTTTTTTTAATAACATTAAACACTTGGGGGTTAATAGGTGTCTGAGCATCCTGACTCATTAATTGTGATGGCCATAAATAAGCGTGGGGTGTAGGCATACACCTGATGGACGCAAATATTTAATGGTGTGTACATTGATCATTTACCGGCATTCGATTTTCAGTCCCCGACTGTATTGACAAGCATGTAAATCTGGTAACAAGAAATCCCAAGGTATATCAAATGATTATCAAATGGTTATCATTATCAAATGAATTTTCAAAAGAGTAGGTTAAATACTATTAACTTAATAGTATTAACCAGCGAAAGCTTATGTATTTTTAAATATTAAACTTACAGGTGGCGAACCTCAATAGTAGGCTGGATAAGGTTCGGCCAAATAGTTTTGGAATTTGCGACTCCATGGTTAAAGACCTATGATGTCTAAAGTCCTTTTTTATTTGATCCTGCCTTATAGGATATTTGTACCGAACACAGCGTTATACATTTTAGTATAATTTCAAGCTTTCAAATATTTGTACTTTTACTGCTTACTTTCGCTGCAAATTGTGAAATTGTTATCCAATCTTCACGCATAAACCCCATCGTTCGGGCCCAATGGAAATCGGGGTGTGACACACGAATAAGCAGACGAACCCGAGTTATCGGTCACCCAACTACCAAGCAACACCCAGCTAATAACCTAGCAGACCCAACTCTTCTCTCAAATTGACATGTAAGGATGCACACTTTACTTAGTTAATTTTAATAGTTATTAAGTTTGTATTATTTCTTATGACAAGTACTAAACCGAAAACCCTAAGATTCACGATCTACAATGCTTTCTTAGATTAGGGGATATCTCTATATGCCTAGACCAACAAAGCCAACAGACAACTAAAAATCACAACTAATACTAGTACACAAAATTCAATATCAATAACAAGGCTTAATCACGTAATCACACAATTCATTCAAAACCAAGGTCAGTCATCAATACACATGTCTAGATCATCTAACCTAAAAGATATTAGTTGCTCATAATATTCATAAACATATCAAGAACAATAATCAAAAGAAAAGAAATCACAAGTTTAATGTGTAAAACATGAATAAACAAGCGTAACACAAACCCATAATGCTCCAAACTTTAATCTTTCAATCCCGAACCTTCAATTCTTCAAGAATAGCTTCTAACCTCGCCCTCTTTTGTTGTGTATCCATCAATTACGAGTTATCCAAAACCCCATGGCTGAATAGGGTTTTAAACACAATTTTTCCTTCGGACCGTATGAGATACCCCTTGCGGTCCGCCACGTGTTTATATTTTTTTCACCGACAACATACCTTGCGGACTGTATACAATACCTTTTGCGGTCTACAAGGCTTCCTAAAAAATATTTGTTTTTTCTTTTTTCTCCGATTCTTCAACACGCTTGTCCATGAACTCTTCCATAATTGTTCATTTTCTTCATCCAAACGCTTTATTTTCCACCATTTCATGCAAATCCATAAATTAATTAAATGAGTATAAAAAACAGGGAAATCACATACAAATTCGTCAAAATGCAGGGAATTTGACCGATAAAACATGTATAAAATTAAGCATATCAATCAACGAACCAGTCGTTAGATCTAATTACACAAAAGCACCCATGAACCCGAATACCTTTGGTTCGATTGTCGCAGTCCATCCGAATCAAAATAATTTTTGGACGATTGCAACGGATGTGGTTGTGGTGGCCTACGAAGATGATGGGTAGCCGCCGAACAACAACGACAACCTAAGTGGGTGGCACCGCAAGAGAGAGGAAGAGAGAGAAAAGGTTATAAAAGTGGTGCAACTTTTCTATTATCACTACCCCTTTATTTGTAACTCTCAAATCATAAGAAACAAGTTAGGATTTGTTTGAAATTCAAATTTCGTAATGTTGGACCTACAAAAAAACATATGATATTCAAAAGCCATAACGTAATCCACTGATCAATAAATAAGCAACAGATTGAATCAAGCTCTTCCCAAAGATAGTGAATCTTGAACACCTATTCAGAACATATGTTCAAGAGCATTTCTAACATCTAATGAAGACTTGGAACCGCTGTTTGAGAGTAATACAACTGTTGAAGGCTAGCATGTAACACCCATTTATATAAACCTTAATTATATTAATAAACTATGCATTTTCCATTAAATGCAACCTTTCAAAAATTTTCGTAAGTTATCATTCATACATGACTAAACATTCAAAAGGTAGTAATAATTGTTTACATAAGCTGTTTGTAACATAAACAGAACAATTTCGTTGCGAAAGCTTCAAAGACGAGTGTTCGGTTCTTGATACTTGGCTTGACCATCATCCGGTTGCAAACTATGATCATCTAAATTCAAAACCAACTTAAAAGTTAGTTTTGATATCATTAAAACGAGTACCATAATCAGAACAAGCAAAAATCAATCATGTTTCAGGATTTTGGGCCCTCGCGGGCCGCGAAGATGATATCAAGGATCCGTCGCGGGCCGCGACCACTGTCGCGTGACGCGACGGTGTTTCCGGTTCGGTGTTATGAGACGCGACCCTCTGATTTCGACAAAAGCTTGGCTGAATTGTTGCTGCATATTCCCAGCTCTATTTTTTTTTTACCAAAATCAACTTTAAACATACATAACTTTTGATTTAGAAACCCGATTTACGTGATTCTTTTTCCTATGCGCTCGTAAATTGATTCTCCATCACATGGAGTTAAAATCCGACATCCGGAATAACAAATTCTTATCTTTAAGCAATCTACATTTTCAACTTAATTGACCCGTTAAGGGATTTATGCGCGTTACACTTAACTTCGCTCATTCTTTGCTTGCACCTTTTTTCCACATTAAGGTTTCTACTTGTTTTCCACGACAACAATATTTGTGGTGGATTTAATGTGATAAACTATATGTTCCGTATTCTAATCTTCGGTTTAGAAATTTTACAAAAGACTTGTTTCGAGGCTTTTGACCAAAAGACTTGTACCTTAAGCTTTTATACTATTAAAAGACCTACTCGATTTTAAAACTTACCTTTAAAAAACCCTTAAGGGTCATTTGCCCGGTTTGTCATTCAAAAGGCATTTTGGTCGACTTTAGTCCATTCTTTTACAACGAAGGACTTTTAATAACATGTTTGACCAAAATCACACTTAAAACTATAATCTTATTTGCACATACCTGGCTCGGGTCAAAGTTTTGACCCGTGTAAAATACCTTTCACTATTAACTTACTAATTAATAACGTAGCGAACCTTATATTACTTTCCTGTAATCACCAAAACTTAACAAGCGATCGTCAGTAATTATCGTCAAATGGTGTTAACACGCCATTTGACCCGTTTAGTCAAAATGATCATTTATCATCATGTGATGGTATTTTGATACCATTTCGCCCCTTGAACCCATTCCGGTTAGCACCATGAGTCCTTACTACTTAAATGACATTTCTTGAATTGTTTGACCCGTTATGAATTATACCAAATGGTGTCTTTTCACATCTTTTATTCTATCCGTCAACTCGTGTCCGGATTATTACTAAACCACTTTTACCCGTTACAATTCACCCCATAACATATTGTTCAAAATTCATTATTTATTAGTCTTCACCCGACTAATTTACCATTTTACCCCCTTTTACCATAATTAATGGTTTCTTACCATTTGTTTTACTTATTCCGACTTGCATTGTATCATGCCGAAACATCATTATCACATACAACCATTCCATCTTACGAATTCTATGTCGAAAATACCATTCGACTTCATTATTGGTTAATTTGACTTATAAAGGTCATTTACCCTCAATCATACAAAACGCAAATTTGCGTTCAATAACTCTTTTAAGCAATCTAATCAATTATCAAAAACACATTATTCATTAGACAACATTTACGGGTTTTCATCTATAAATGAAACCCCTTTTTATCTTGTTATTAGGCATTCCTACGGATGCCTAATCAAATCAAATTCTACTTTCAACCGAGTAGACGCGCGATTTCACTTAGGCATTTTAACAAACACCTAGTGGGCATAATTTTTACATATTTATAAACTAGTTCATAACTAGTTATTCCTACCAAGTTTAACATCATTCTCAATTTCATTATATCTAGCATACATATCAATCCTAAATTCACTTCATGGAATTCAAACAACACCCATTTCATAATCAAAACTCTAGTGTTCTTCCTCTTCCTACAAAACCCATTTAACACCTAAGTGGGTTATTAGAAAGTTCAAAATTATGAACACAAATTCATAAATTTATTGACTAGGGTTCGTTCCTAAACATGGATTCATCCTAGTTTCACCCAAACATCAATCATTCAAGCCTGAACTTCGATTTTCATGGGTTCATCAAGAATCTCAACTTCATAAATATCAAAAATTCGACATACCTTGTGATCCCCTTGATTAGATGATCATTTATAAGTCTTCATGCATTGATTTGGGGCTTGGATTGAGCTTCAATTTCTTGATTTTGTTGAACTAGGGTTTTGGAGCCCCCTGCTCTTGCTCCTAGTCATACGCACACACACACTCTAAGTGTGTGTTGTGTTTTGATTTTTAGCTTTTATAAATCAAGTCCCTTTTTTGGCAACCTAAGTCCCTTTAGTTCTAAGTTTTACAAAAACCTACCAATTCATGCTTCATTAATTGTGTTAAAACAATTAACTAACTAGGTTAATCATTCCTAGTTACTTGGTGGGTTCAGGGAAGTCATAACCCGTTTTTATTTTTAAGTCCCGTTAGCTCGGGCTTCTCGTAAACTTTGTTTTTCTCAAAGTATTTATCCTCCTTTTAACTAATATTAGGTTTATTTAATTAAATCCTAATATTTACCGGGTTTATTAAATATTATCATTTTTTTTACCATTAACAGTATTTTACCCGTCTTTACTATTAACGTGGTTTGATTACCAAACCCGTTTCTGGGGTGTTACATAGCATCAGTTGAAGACCAAAGCCCTGATCAAGCAAAGGTCGGATGAATAAGACCAAACATCTGTTAGGCCAAACAGATGTTTGGACAACTACATCAGTGGTTAGCTTAGAAAGTGTTTATTTAATGTAATAATACTTCATTTCAATAGTGTTTAGAATAGCTTAGAACAGATGATAAGATTGCTCAGATGTTTGCAAACATCTGAGAATCTTTTCTGTTAGGAATGTTAGATGTCGCTATCAGGGTGACGTGAGCTGATCTTTTAACAAAGCTTTTGTACTTGTGTGTAAATAGATAACTCATATTAGTGATTCATTCATCACACATACCCCTTCACATTTTCTCTTGTACGAACTGATCTGTTTGTGTGATTAGCTAAGGGGGAGTTTGTAGAGTCAATCAAGTTGTAAAACTTTTGAATCATTAATATTCGTTGAAAACAATTCGTTGATGTTAACTCCCAGTTTGTGAATAATATTGTGATAATCAATATTTGTTCGCAAACAAGAAACTCAGTTTCTAACAATTGGTACCGAGCTTGGTCACATTTAAACTTGATTTCACAATCAGTTTAACACAAAAAGATCAGGCTCTTATAAGATCCAATTTCAGCTCGTAGCCCAGGGTTGTTTAGTGAGGAACTGATAACGTATCTTTCACAGACTATTTTTTTCCTCTAAAAGGGACTTGAGAAAATGGCACAGAATGATCCCTATAACACAGGCTTCAGCAATAAGCCTCCTGTGCTCGTCATATCTGAATACAATATCTGGCGACGTAGGATGGAACATATGCTATCTCAACAGAATACAGGGTGTTGGAGATCTGTGGTTTTCGGACCACATGTCCCAATGGTACCAAATACCGAATGTGACAACTGGCACTTTTCCATGCATTCCGTACAATAATTAAACAGTAATCTTTGCTTTAATGACTGTGCATGATTTAGTTTACTAGACGAATGAATTTCTGATTTTTGTTATATACATACAATGGCATTTCATGTTGCAAGACTTTTATCATTACTACAGGCAACACAATATAGTTCTATTAATGCACAGAACAAAGTTAGCACAGTTATCAGACAAACCAGAAGTACTGACGGGAGTTCAGTACTTAGACAGACATAATATTAAGACACAGAATGAGCTCCAGAACCAAGTATTACACTAGGATAGTGTGTAGGAAAGTAGGGATTACAAAACTGCCTTCCTAGTAATGACATAGGTACCGGAAAGTGCCAGAAACACACTAAAACTGCAAAATTCTGCAGAAAATAAACAAATTCAGCAAAAATTCAGCTTTTAACATCTAAATATAATGCATAATTATGATATAATGGTCCAGAATACTTTCCTAAGTGTTGGGAATCAAAACTATCACAAAACACAACATAAAGCACACTAAACTACGCAATTTAGCACTTTAACGAACAGTAACGAAACGAACTACCGGACACTACCCGAAACATCAAATTCTTACTAGAAGCATTGTTTTATGGTCACCAAACATCATAACACATCTATAAACATATAACACCTATAACCCTAACTAGTATACTTAAAATCTAACTATAACACCTAACTTACCATTAAATGTTACACTTTACCCTCCCCCCTTTGATGGCCGGTTAGGGGACATGGGACCCACATAATATTTGTTTGCTATATTTTATCAGATCTTGTTGAGGAATATACTAGCACATTATACCTTATACCACTTAAATGTTGTATGTAAGTTTAAAAGGACCATAAGACTTAATCTTCATCATTCACCATGTAACACCCCGAAAACGGGTTTGGTAACCAAACCCCGTTAATACTAATACACGGGTAAAATACCGTTAGCGGTAAAAGTAACCCGGTAAATATTAGGATTTAAATAAATAAACCTAATATTTAATAAAACATGAATAAATGCTTCTAAGGAAATAAAGTTTATAAGAAGCCTGAGTCAACGGGACATAAAATAAACGGGTTACAACTCCCGGAACTAACTAAGTTAACTAGGAATAATCAACCTAGTTAATTAAAAGTCTCATAATGGTATGTGAGTGGGTTAAAACACCTAGAGTAAGAACCTGACAATAATTGAGGGGCCAAAGGTGTTAAAAAGCAAATTAGTTTTTTATTAAAACAAAAAAAAAATATAATAACACCACACACAGGGGTGGAGATCGAACAGAACCAGAGGGGCGACCAGGGGTTTCTCTACAAACCCTAATTCTCATAAAATCCTCCAAATTGAAGCTCAAATCAAGCCCGAATCGTCTGCATGATTGCAAATTCGTGATCACCCAACCTAGGGGATCATAAGGTATGTAAAAATTTGATGATTCGTGAAGTTGCAAAATTTGAGTTAGCATCATAACTCGTGAATTATGTAAGGATTAGAGGAGCTATGGCTAAGTTAGTGATGTACACATGCTTAGGAACTAAACCCTAAGTGAAAATCATACATATGATGCTATGACCTGAATGATTTGGTGATTACCTATATGTGTGTTAAATGGGTGTTGTAGAATGATGAAGAACACTACAAATTTGATTATAAATTGAGTGTTATTTATCTACAGGAGGTGAATCTAGATGTTATTACGCATACTAGATTTATTAAACTTGCAAGAATTGTTTAATTTTGGCTAAATAGTTAGTCATGAAACTTGATCTTTGATTTAGTGAAATTATGCTCACTAGGTGTTTGTTAAAATGCCTAAACGAAGCTAAAATGTTGAAATTCCATGTGAAGTGTGCATTTGAATATGTTAATAGATCAATTGACTTTTAGGAAGTCAAACTAACCAATGATTTAATCGAGTGATAAAGTCGACATAAGACCCGTTAGATGGAGTAGTCATAATTGATAATGACTAATCTAACCATCTTATGAATTATGATGATAGTTTGACGCCTAACGAGCTAGGTGGAAGCTTGATGAGTGTGCGGGTCAAACGAATCAAGAAGGAAAGGAAAAGCGTAACGTGGATGCGAGGTAAGTGTAATTTACACACTTATGTAGAATACTCGTTTATTCGATACGTTGTAAACATGATAACAATAATATTGGAAATATGGATTTTCGTTAAGATTACCTAGTAGTGTAATCTAATAATGAGGGAAAAAGGGCAAAATTGGAAATTTGTCAAGTGTCGACTAATGTAAATCAAGGTTAAAAGGATACCTATGGTGTAAGCCGAAATGGGTTAAATTAGTAAGAAAAGAGTTTAAAAGAAAAAGGGTATGATAATAAAATCCGGGATGGGATGGATGTATGAATTTGAAATCAAAAACGATGTTTTTGATTAAATAGATAACGTTGGGCATATAGTCCAAACGGGTCGAATGGTGGTGATAACACCATTTGACAATATTGACTAATGTGGTTGTCAAGTCTTATGTTGAACAGGACCGATTAGCAAATCAGATAATTGTGTCACCATTGATTGTGTGATAATGAAAACGAGGTATAAATCGGGTCTACTTGTTGATCCGGGCCAGGTACGCATAATTATATTGTAGATAAAAGTGCTATTTTGGTCGAATAATTGGAGAGAGAGTCCTTCGTCGTAAAAGGACCACAATTGACCAAAACGCCCTTGTAGGCTAAATTGAACAAACAACCCTTAGAGGTTGTTTGGAAATGAGTTTCATGATTAAATAAATACTTAGAATAAGTGTAGAAGTTGAAAGATGTAATACGTTAGTCAAATAGCTCTATTTGAGTCTTTGCCGTAAAATGGTAATCCGAAGGGGAAAAACTCGGAACATATAGATATCCACATTAAATCCAACACACATATAGTTGTGATGGAAGATTACTAGATAAGAAATGTAGGATTACAATGCTAGAAAGGAATGAAAGTGATTTTAAGCTTAAAAGTGCCTAAATACCCTTAATGGGTAAAAATAAGCATTTAAGCGTAAACGAGATTTTATCATGTAAGAAAACCCGTGATCTGAGATTAATATGATAGAAGATATTGAAATAATGAATTTCATGAGTTTAAAGGTCAAATGAATATGTTGGTGTGATAAAATTATGAACGGGTCAATATTTGGTAAAAAGGGTAGTAAGCCGAAGACTTAAAAGTCTGAAATTATGTTAATCCAGATGTCGGATTTTAACTCCATAAGATGGAGAATTAAATTACGGACGCGTAGGAAAAAGAATCGGGTAAAACGGATTAAAAACGAGAGAGTTATGCTCGTTTCCGTGAAATCGGGTTATGCTGGGAATGTACAGCAGCTGTTAAGCAACAGTCTGTGAAAACAGGGGCTAGGCGTCATGTGACGGCCCTAGGCGTCACGCGACGCCCCCCTGTTCCGGAAACAAAATTATTTTGTTGTTGTTTGGCCCATGTAACTTGTTTATACGGATTATTTAACTATTAAAACTAACTTTTAAGTTGGTTTTGATCATAGGTGATCGCCAAGAGTGCCCGGATGAAGATCAAGCTCGATAAGGAACCGAACACGATAAAGTACAAGCTTCCGCGCGACGTTTCGTCGTATCTTTTAAACGACCAACTTATTTATATTATGTTGAAAACTTTTAAGTTGTAAAAGTTTTAGATTACTCGTATTTTCTAAGGATACTTAATCGTAATTACATGTTTATTTTTGTTATTTAAACGAAAACCTTTAAAGTTATAACAAGGGTGTTACAAGTTGGTAATCAGAGCTTATGGTTAAAAAGTAAAGTGTGTTCGGTTCGAGGCTTGATCGCAAATCCGGTAAGTACATGTATGTTAATAGTTTAGCATGCTAAAGTGTTGTAAACAACACATAGGGCTATCGTGTGATACACGTTACCCCAATTAAAATGATTGATATAGTTGATGAAAATACGCGCGTTGACGCGTATAGTAGAAAAAGCCTTGTATTATAATACGGGCGATTATTGAAGTTGACGTTACTAACTTTTGTGAATGTTTTAATTGAAGGACACTCGCGTTTGAAGACGACGAGAGTCAAACGAATTGTGGATATGATGATGGAACGGTCCAAGATATGGCAAGAAGAGCATACTCATCAAGGACCTAAATCGCGTAACGATCGCAAATAAGTAATGGCAAGAAAGCCCGTAAAGGCAAGCATTACCAGGTGCACATTTTAAATATAATTGCATAAATAGTAATATGCAACAAATATGTAGAAATTGAAAGTTGCATATGTAGATTAAAAACTTGGAAAAACCCCGAATAGAAAATGTAATCGGGATATTGTTTCCAAGATAAACAAATAGAGGCATTACTTACATAGGGCGTGATGTGAAAACTATAAAAAGGTCGTGCGTGTCATGTGTTAATCGCTTACTCTGGCCAAGTAAGTAGTGGCATATGATACCATGAACTTCTTATGGCGGACACATTTACATCCGATGTAGTAAGGACGGGGTGAATGGGACAAATTAAAAAGTACCCAAATGAAACAAATGAACAAAATAGTTGAAAATAATGTAAACGCACAGCCGGGTGACGGAAGCGTATTACATTAGGATAATGAGCCCGATAGAAGGGACAAGGATTAATGTAAATGATGATATAAATGAATGATCAAAAGAAAATTCACGAAAATAAGTCATCTTGGACGAAAGGGCCATGGTGAACAAAACGGGCAAGTAAAACCAAAGTATAGATGACCGCTGGGTCACAAAAACAAAGGTGTTGCCCACACGAAAAAGATAATCAAGGTTGTTAACTTTAGTCGTAGTAAAGCAAGGATAATGATGATAATCGTCACTCATAATTAATGAGGCCGCCAATGGTGGTCACGTAAAGAATAAAAGACATGGTCGAATAAAAGCGACGGATTTCACTAAGATGACCAAGTAAATCGAAACAAAGTCTTAATGCATACCGAAGGGGGGTGCAATGATAACGATTTCGGTAAAACACCCGGTTGATGGGTAAGGAATTAAACGCATGCGTAGACTGAGAAACAGGAACGCGAAATAGAAAGTCAAAAGACTCGGAATATGAGTCATGACTAAAAGATGACAAGAATTTTCGCAAACATAAATTTTGATAATTACGTTCAACCATTTCAAAAATTGGACGGGTCAAATAAAGAATGAAGTTTGACATTCATAAGTGATGAAAATTCACCCAAAATGAGTCAAACGAGTCAATTAAGGAATAACGTTTAATATAATAGGAAAACGCAAACCGGTGAAACCGGAAGGCTAAAAACAATAAGATAAAAGGACCCGGGTAATGGGTGGTAAAGGAGTATAAGTATGAACCGGGTAACGGTAAGCGTAGGACAAACCGACGTGTAAATTACGTTAGAAGTCGTAAAGTCGGAAAGATAGTCCGAAAGTAAACAAATGAAACCTTAGGCTACGGTCAAGGTCAACTAAATCTCAAAAGCAAAATTAAATGATTCCAAACATAACAAAGGATGCTTTAAAGCTATATATGTATAAGTAGACAATTGAATAAAGACTAGAATAAAAGATGATCTACGGGATCATCATAACCTACGGGATATTAATTAGTGTAAAGGTCTACGGGGCCAAAATGACCCACGGGTCATAAATTGAAGCAAATGGATAATAAGGGCCTCACCTTAAAGAGGTGAAAGCTTAAGGAAATAGTCTACGAGGTTAAGTGAAGGAACCTACAGGTCAGTAGTGTAAGATGAGGGAACTTGTTACGATTCCCCGCGTAAAACGAGAATGGAAAACAATAAATTATGGGTTGTCAATATCCTGGTATGGGTAATTGACAAAAGTTAAAGAGAAGATCCTAAAAAAAAAAAAACTAAAACTTTGGTTTTAGTAAGAAATAACGTTTTTACAACCATAAATTCTGATAGGAATTTAAATAATAAGCATGAAAGATGCAAGTCCTAACACTGATAGGCGCAAGACAATATATTCGAAAATGTGATATTTTCGAAAATGAAAGGTTGATATAAATTAAACATCATGTGACATGATCACGGTCAAGAGATGCAATGTGAAGTAGAATCACATTATAACCAAGCGAGCGGTAAAAAGTAACTGGACTAATAAGTCTAGTTAGTGAGACCGGTTAAGGTCAGCAATTCAAGTCAAGAAATTTGGTTTGCTCGAAAACGATGGATTCGGTATAACTGAACCGAATAAATAAATTTGAAAACAAAAGAATTTGTTGCTAACAGTGAAAGATTTCACTAAAGACTTTTAAATGGGTCAAAGTAACGGATCCATAAAGAATTCGATAGTATATGAAAGTGATGAATATCGCTAAGTAACTAAACTAGTGGAAATAACGAGATTACGTTATTTCGAGTTGCACTATGTCGTATGAGATACGTAGACAAATAATAACCAAAAAGATGTTACCATACTTTTCTGGTAATACTAACAATTGGATAAAAGTATAAGTAATGTTTAAAAGATTTCTCGGCTCAAATACATTGAGTTTATACTCAATGAATTATGTAAGAAAAGGTTTCGAGGACGAAACCTCTTTAAGGGGGGTAGACTTGTAACACCCCGAAAACGGGTTTGGTAACCAAACCCCGTTAATACTAATACACGGGTAAAATACCGTTAGCGGTAAAAGTAACCCGGTAAATATTAGGATTTAAATAAATAAACCTAATATTTAATAAAACATGAATAAATGCTTCTAAGGAAATAAAGTTTATAAGAAGCCTGAGTCAACGGGACATAAAATAAACGGGTTACAACTCCCGGAACTAACTAAGTTAACTAGGAATAATCAACCTAGTTAATTAAAAGTCTCATAATGGTATGTGAGTGGGTTAAAAACACCTAGAGTAAGAACCTGACAATAATTGAGGGGCCAAAGGTGTTAAAAAGCAAATTAGTTTTTTATTAAAACAAAAAAAATATAATAACACCAAACACAGGGGTGGAGATCGAACAGAACCAGAGGGGCGACCAGGGGTTTCTCTACAAACCCTAATTCTCATAAAATCCTCCAAATTGAAGCTCAAATCAAGCCCGAATTGTCTGAATGATTACAAATTCGTGATCACCCAACCTAGGGGATCATAAGGTATGTAAAAATTTGATGATTCGTGAAGTTGCAAAATTTGAGTTAGCATCATAACTCGTGAATTATGTAAGGATTAGAGGAGCTATGGCTAAGTTAGTGATGTACACATGTTTAGGAACTAAACCCTAAGTGAAAATCATACATATGATGCTATGACTTGAATGATTTGGTGATTACCTATATGTGTGTTAAATGGGTGTTGTAGAGTGATGAAGAACACTACAAATTTGATTATAAGTTGAGTGTTATTTATCTACAGGAGGTGAATCTAGATGTTATTACGCATACTAGATTTATTAAACTTGCAAGAATTGTTTAATTTTGGCTAAATAGTTAGTCATGAAACTTGATCTTTGATTTAGTGAAATTATGCTCACTAGGTGTTTGTTAAAATGCCTAAACGAAGCTAAAATGTTGAAATTCCATGTGAAGTGTGCATTTGAATATGTTAATAGATCAATTGACTTTTAGGAAGTCAAACTAACCAATGATTTAATCGAGTGATAAAGTCGACATAAGACCCGTTAGATGGAGTAGTCATAATTGATAATGACTAATCTAACCATCTTATGAATTATGATGATAGTTTGACGCCTAACGAGCTAGGTGGAAGCTTGATGAGTGTGCGGGTCAAACGAATCAAGAAGGAAAGGAAAAGCGTAACGTGGATGCGAGGTAAGTGTAATTTACACACTTATGTAGAATACTCGTTTATTCGATACGTTGTAAACATGATAACAATAATATTGGAAATATGGATTTTCATTAAGATTACCTAGTAGTGTAATCTAATAATGAGGGAAAAAGAGCAAAATTGGAAATTTGTCAAGTGTCGACTAATGTAAATCAAGGTTAAAAGGATACCCATGGTGTAAGCCGAAATGAGTTGAATTAGTAAGAAAAGAGTTTAAAAGAAAAAGGGTATGATAATAAAATCCGGGATGGGATGGATGTATGAATTTGAAATCAAAAACGATGTTTTTGATTAAATAGATAACGTTGGGCATATAGTCCAAACGGGTCGAATGGTGGTGATAACACCATTTGACAATATTGACTAATGTGGTTGTCAAGTCTTATGTTGAACAGGACCGATTAGCAAATCGGATAATTGTGTCACCATTGATTGTGTGATAATGAAAACGAGGTATAAATCGGGTCTACTTGTTGATCCGGGCCAGGTACGCATAATTATATTGTAGATAAAAGTGCTATTTTGGTCGAATAATTGGAGAGAGAGTCCTTCGTCGTAAAAGGACCACAATTGACCAAAACGCCCTTGTAGGCTAAATTGAACAAACAACCCTTAGAGGTTGTTTGGAAATGAGTTTCATGATTAAATAAATACTTAGAATAAGTGTAGAAGTTGAAAGATGTAATACGTTAGTCAAATAGCTCTATTTGAGTCTTTGCTGTAAAATGGTAATCTGAAGGGGGAAAAACTCGGAACATATAGATATCCACATTAAATCCAACACACATATAGTTGTGATGGAAGATTACTAGATAAGAAATGTAGGATTACAATGCTAGAAAGGAATGAAAGTGATTTTAAGCTTAAAAGTGCCTAAATACCCTTAATGGGTAAAAATAAGCATTTAAGCGTAAACGAGATTTTATCATGTAAGAAAACCCGTGATCTGAGATTAATATGATAGAAGATATTGAAATAATGAATTTCATGAGTTTAAAGGTCAAATGAATATGTTGGTGTGATAAAATTATGAACGGGTCAATATTTGGTAAAAAGGGTAGTAAGCCAAAGACTTAAAAGTCTGAAATTATGTTAATCCGGATGTCGGATTTTAACTCCATAAGATGGAGAATTAAATTACGGATGCGTAGGAAAAAGAATCGGGTAAAACGGATTAAAAACGAGAGAGTTATTCTCGTTTCCGTGAAATCGGGTTATGCTGGGAATGTACAGCAGCTGTTAAGCAACAGTCTGTGAAAACAGGGGCTAGGCGTCACGCGACGGCCCCCTGTTCCGGAAACAAAATTATTTTGTTGTTGTTTGACCTATGTAACTTGTTTATACGGATTATTTAACTATCAAAACTAACTTTTAAGTTGGTTTTGATCATAGGTGATCGCCAAGAGTGCCCGGATGAAGATCAAGCTCGATAAGGAACCGAACACGATAAAGTACAAGCTTCCGCGCGACGTTTCGTCGTATCTTTTAAACGACGAACTTATTTATATTATGTTGAAAACTTTTAAGTTGTAAAAGTTTTAGATTACTCGTATTTTCTAAGGATACTTAATCGTAATTACATGTTTATTTTCGTTATTTAAACGAAAACCTTTAAAATTATAACAAGGGTGTTACACACCAACACATTCCATAACCCAAATGCTCTCTTCCTTCCTCCTAAACTCACGCCACACTAGGTCCACTCACCATCTTCATTTTGTTCAACCTTCAAGCCATTCCAAGCTTGTTTCATGAAGTAAGAAGATCATCTAAGGGAGCTACAAGTGTTAGAAGTGGAAGGACCATCTTGTGGTGCTTTTATCCACCACATTTCTTCATCATCTTGCTTCTTGTTCTTCCCTAGCCTTAGTGATAGTAGTAAGACTCTTTGATCCTATTTTTTCTCATGATTTTGATGGTTAAAGTGTTATGTATCATGTTAATCTAAAGAATCTCAAGAAAACCTAAGCATAAACATGAATATAAAGCTTAAATACATAAGAACAAGTTGTTTTAAGTGTATGTAGTATACTTGATTGTTGATTTCTTATGTTTATGATGTTGATCATCATAATAACCTTGCTAGATGATGATTAAACACATGATCTAGCAAGTATAAGGATGGATCTTGAAGAAATCATAATGATCATCCTTTATGTTAAACATGAACTTGAATATAAGCTTGTTTTAAAGTATGATGATGATTGATACATGAAATAAGTATTGTAAATGAATGATTTCAAAAATAGTTTTATCAAGAAACCAAAGTTATTTACAAGATTTACAAGATCATGATTTTTAAAGAAGCTAATCATATTTTTAGTGATAAATCAAGTATAGAAACATGTTATTAACAAGAAAAATACAAAAGAATTATTTTTGGGAAAATCATCTTATAAGTTGTAAAGGACTAGTTTTTGCAAGAATGTGATTATTAAACAAATAACCATGTTTTAGACGGTAACTTAACCTACTAAATAACATACTAAGTTACTACAACTTTTTACAAAATTCCAAGTTCATGTCAAAGTGTAAATTGCATATTAAAGCATATGGTAAGTCTTGTTTATGTTGTGGATGATTGATGATGATTTTAAAAGAAAATGATATGCTTTGAAAGCATGGAAACCTCCATTTTTAAGGGAAAACTATGGCAAAATTTTTGTAGAATTTAAACACTTAGAAAAATATTTTTAAACAAGTGTTTATAAGTAAATTTTAACCATGGTTTTTCATATAATGTTTGCCATAATTTTTGTTACAAGATTATAAATATTGGAGGTTGGTTTTTGTAAATAAAAGTGACTAAATATGTATTTAGGAAATATATATTTAGATGGCACCATGTGTGTGATTATTTGTATATTAAGTGTATTAGTTATATTATTTTAGGACTTGAAATAATATAACTCACCAAAATACCAAGAAATTGTAATCCAAAATATTACCAAAGTTCCAAGAGAATGAATATACAAAAGATGTCCAAAATATTGGAAGAAACCGAACAAGGAATATAACTCACAAAAATATTCCGGGAATAAATTCATAGGTATATTTTGGTAATTAGTATTTTGGACACCAAGGAAACAAAAATATGATTCTTACATTAATTACAAAATACATCATATTTTTGAGTTTTGACAAGGAGAAAATATATTATTTTTGGGTAAGTAAAAATATATATTTTCTTGGAATTATTAGAAGATATATTATTTTTGGGAGAAAATATATATTTTCTTAAATAAACTTTGGACATATTATTCTTGAGTGAAAAATAGATTTATATATATATTTTCTAAGTAGACTTGAAAATATGTTATTTTTGAGAAAAATTATAAATAATTTTTCTATGTAATATTTCTTAAAATATATATTTTGGGAAAATATATTGATAAATTTGTATTAGAAAAGTTAATATAAAAATTAAGTATGAGATACTTAATAAACACAGTAAAAATACGTACTCTCGTACGTATAATTACACACCGGAATACGCCACCGATACTTGGCAAGAATATAGAAGGATAAGAATACGAATACAAATACACCCATCCTTGGGAAGTTATACAAGTGCAATACATAAACTTGACAAGTTAAAATGTATTATTTTAACAAATATTCCAAAATTCATAAATATAAGTTAACTTAAAATATTTATTATTTTAACAATTAATTATATAACTTGGAATAATATTAAGGACACAAAGAAACGTAACTCAAAGACACTAATTAATACTAAGTCAAGGTACGACCCGCTCGTCTAATAGACCGTAGGTAGGTAATCGTGCACACTAGTAGCAGCTTGAGTTACGTCGGATTGAAGAACGCAAAACAGTGAGTTCATGTCCCCCTTTTCTCTTAACTGTTTTTGGTTTTATAACTCTCGGGGGGGGGGGGTGGAATACATGTTACGAATGTTTAAATGGTATGATTTGGCTATGAAATGAACTATTAGATCATGTGAGCATAGATTGAATTTGAAATGCCATTAACTCTCATAAGAAATATGGACGAAGGTTAGATCTAACGGGTACGGCCGAGCCCCACTCATGGTCCTTATGTGACCACTTGAGTGCTTTGGTGTCCCAGTCGAGGAAATTCGACAACGGTCTAGGGTAATTTGACACAATCAAGGTAAATTGACACAGTCAAGGTGAATCTGACACCGTCGAGGGAAATCGACGAGGGTATAATCCTACTTATATTGAGTGCTCCCTATGTCTTCATATACATTAATGTCCTTGCAAAACATTAATTTGATCTGTTCATAGACGCTTTTCATACCTGTTTTCAAAGGAGTCTCTCAAGTGTTTACAAGCTTATCAGTACTCATACAAAACGCATGAACTCGCTCAACTTTTGTTGATGTTTTTCAAAATTACATGTATTTCAGGTAACAAGTTGGATCTTGGGCGCGGGTGTTGTTTCTAGAAGTAAATTCCAAGTTAGATGTCATCCACTTTTGTTGGTTTGTACTTAGTCAAAGGTTGTGTTGTTTGAAACTTAAATGACTGGTGTTTGTAATATTTTAAACTTAATGAATGGATGAACATCGTTTTGATCATGTAGTTGTTTATTATGATTAAATGCAATGATATTGAACAAGTCACACATCATACGCTTCCGCAAAAGTCAGGGTGTGACAGTTTGCTATCAGAGCTTCGATTGTAGTTAACTAGGATTCCTTCTCGAGTCTAGACTACAATCACTAGGACTCTCTCACGAAAACATTTTCACAAAAAAGGTTTTTCATTGCATTCACGAAAGCACCAAGATCTATGAGTCAAACATTTTTCAAAGAAAAGACAAGGCAAGGACATTAGTAGGGAGGATAATACCCTAAATTAAAGTGCCAATTAAGGCATAGTCTACGTGAGATAGACTTGCCAAAGACAAAGTGACCCCCCCCCCCCCCGAAAGGACAAACGAGAGTTATATGTGACATGATGCATTTATTTGCTTGTTTATACTAAGTAACATATTTATTCATTAATATATATGCGTATAAGTGTACGGAATAATTATTGACGTGAACGAGATACCTTCGACTTCGAATCCTATTATTGTTATTGACTCGCATGATGAGACTATCGACCTCGCGTTTATTGCAAAGCTCATGGCTGAAGTGACTACCAAACAAGATCCTGATCTTGTTTCCGTAGAAGATGGTTGTTCTTCCTTCTTGAATGCGAAGGTTCCTGACTACGGTAATGACAGCGAGGCGGAGGAGGCGACCTTATCAAAAATTTGAGCTTGATGCGAAAGCCTTTAGCATCGTGGCTATGGCATTGCCAAATGATATCTATGACGGTGATGTGCACAAAATGCAACATATAAATCATATTAAAGTAGGTATTAACACAACCCTTTTAGTACTAATGTTGGAAAAAGTGTGTTTCTTTGTTTGCTTTTGATTTTCAGGATTAAAAGAGCTTAAATGAACAAAAGGAACAAATTAACGGCAAAATCCAGCATAAATACGAAGGAAGGGAAGTTGCTACACTATACCGACCCTCTAAGAACAAAAAAACAAACCAGAACCCAAGCACGGGGTCGTGCCTACCGGGCATGGGGTCATGCCCCACTCAAGATTCCCTAAAGATAAAGACAAACAGAAGACGACAAGGGACATGTGGTCGTATCTCTTAGACACGGGTCGTGGTCAACTCTAAAATTTGCAAATCTGGGTTCGTACAACAAGTACAAGACCGAGGGCCCGTGTCGTTGATACACGGAGCCATGTGTGTAGTTGGGCTGACAACAACATTAAATGAAGACAGTGAAGGACAAGGACACGGGGCCGTGCCTACCAGGCAAGGGGCTGTGTGAACCTACTGTTTCCAACTATAAAATGAGGTGCTTGGCTCACTTGCAACTCATCCCTTAGCAAACCACTTCTCTCACACCTTCCACCACCACTACAACCATCATCCACCACATTCATCTATCATCCATCCCTAGAGTGTGTGTAGTAGTCTCGGGATCCAAGATTGATAGTAAGAGTTTTTGTCAAACAAAGGCCATGCTTGGCTAATCTCTTACATCACTTGGTGAAGACGAATTATTTATGTATTACTTTTGATTCTAAGCTTTGGTAATTTTTTATTTGGGTATGTATTAATGACTTTAATAACTAGTTATTTATATTGAAAGTGAACTTTACTCTATCATTCTTCATGTTTTTGTTGATTCACTCATTCGTGTCTTTACGGTCTATATAAAGCACGTTAACTGCCTAGAAAGGGGTTAGAATGGTGGTTTGGGTAAAGTTCTTACCTCTTTCAGTGTATAAATCCTGCGAGGACTTGATTCGAGCTTATTAGGACTTCCTTCGTGGCAGATAGCATCAAATTGGGGGGAGTAAGAACGACTTGAATCCCTTATAAATAAACTACTATTAAAACTTTAAACCGGCCTTGCGAGACTGTATCCCTACTCACTCAGACCAATAGTACATTGATCCCATTGATCTTGAGGAAATGGATATTTTGCATCAGGTAGCTCTACTAAGTGTAAGAGTAAACAATTTTTATAAGAAAACTAGTAGAAGCTATCCGGGACTTAATGAGAGATCTAGGGTTGGGTTGGAAAAGTCCAAATTAAAGTGTTTTAAATGCAATTAGCTGGATCACTTTGCTAGGAAAATGTAGGAGCCAAAACTTGGCACCTATCATTACCTATCCTAATCAAAGATCCCAAGCTAATCAAACACACTTTTATCAAAACACCCAAAATACCCCTACATCAAGTGTTCAAAACACAACCCATTTTGCACGTCCTACACCTGTGCAATATATGCAAGCACCACTTCCTAAAGTTCAGTATGTCCAAATGCCCATATCACATGTTCCAGCACCCTAAACTGTTCCTGCTCCTGCACCTGCAGCAGTTGAGATAAATCAACAAAGCTTTTTCACACAAGGCTATGTAGATTGGAGCAGTTTGCCTGAAAATTTAACTGGTGAAAATCTTGCTTTAATAGCAAGTGATAATGATGAACATGAAAATTTTTGTTTTATGGCTTTGGATCATGCCTCAGGTGAAGAATCTCAAGAAAAAGAAATTTCTGCTGGTGAAAGCTCGGTTGGTGAAACTGTTGAGAGCCCAAGACAAACATTGGTATGTGAAGAGGGTGATGCAGAAGGAACCAAAATCTATCCCAAAAGTACCATTGATCTCATCAATGTCGATCATCTAAAGGTTGTTGTTTCTAAGGTATCACGTCAAGTTCTGCGAGAACTATGTTCAAAAAAATGCATCATAGCATTTGCTAACATAAAGGTGGTCAATGAAAACCTTATAACATGAAGCATCCATAATCAGAGACCAACTCCAGTGTATGATAGAAAAATATCAAAACTACAAGAAGGAGTTGGAAACCACCTAAATCAATTGTGAAAAATGGGTGGAGTCTTGCTCTGAATATGAAAAAAATGTTAGAAAAACAGATAAAGAGCAATGAGAAGTTTGTGGCAAGTCTTGCTATACCTGAAAAAATTGTCAAAACTTCCAGTTGCTCTGAGATAGCTAAAGATAATTCAACCAAGTCAATTGGAAAAGAAATCAAGATTACTAAGACAAGTGACAAAAGTGTCATTCCTGAAAAACCACAAAGATCCACTCAGTTTGAAAAACCAAAATATGTTTTCAAACCAACTTGGTCAGATGAGTGTGATATTCTTGATAATGTCAAACCAATTGACTTTGTAAACCCTAATGGTCTTAAGCCACCCAAGATAAAACTTGTTCCTATTACCAATTCTTAAGCAAAAGTTAAACCATCAGTTTCAGAAAAAAGAGACAAAGGTAAAAGGAATGAGAAAATCACTGACATGTTGTGTGAATACTGTGGTAAAATAAATCATTTGGTAAAAGATTGTTTTAAGTTAAAAGCCCTTGATATAAATCAAAGCAACAGGGTCAGTGAATCTATTCTTGGATGCACCATTTGTGGTAAAAGCAACCACTTTACTCAACAGTGCTCATTTCTTAGATCACAAAATTCAAACAAAAATTGGTCAAGAAAGAAATCGAGTTTCAAAAGGGAAGATGGGCCTGATAATAGGAACAACCAATCTCTTCCCAAAAGAGTTGAGTATGATCTCATTGATGCACCACAAAATTAATTATTTAAAGGTTATGGGCAACCACCCTGCAATAGGGTGCCTTACAGGTATACAGAACCAGCACCTCAGCCTCATAAGCCCAAGGTAAACATGAATCCACATGGGTATCAAACACCTTGTTGAAGATTGTACAACAACTCCTAGTGACCAACGACCAATCCCAAAAAGCAATTGTAGAGGTTGATAACACCAAATATAGGGCAGATAATGTTTTGTATCATCTGCAGGGTTGACCCATTCATTATCATCTGCAAGGAACCACAGTTGATAATTTTAAAGTGCCAACAGAGGTTACTTGCACAACTATCCATCTATCGCAATAAAAGAAAGAAATTTGTTTTGAAAAAAACCTAAAATTTTATCTATCTTCATTTATTTTATGTCAAAAATTAGAAAAATCCAAAATTTTGTTTTAAAAATCAAGAAAATATTGATAAAATCACCAAAATCAAAAACTATGTTCAAAGGAGCCATAACAATTGTTGGAGTGGTTCAAAAGTCTGTTTAGTATGATAACCACTATTTAAGGCAAAAGAAACATTGTTTTTCTAAACCACTGTTTGACTATTAAAAGTCAACAGTGCCACAGTTTTCACCCAAGACTCTGTTTAACCCAACAAAGGTTTAAAACAAAGGTTTTTCAAAACTCTGTTGAGCAAGAGTCAAATAGATGTATCAAAACACTATCAAGTTATCCAAAAGTCTGTTAAGCCCAACAGAGGTTTCAACAGATATTTTGGAAAACAGATCTTTGGTATCTTCATCAGAGGGTTTCCTATGTAGGACCTACGTTCATCAAATGGCAACTGACCACGTGGACAAAAAGGTAACCGTTGTACACGTTGGCATCCCTGTTCCATTGACCCTATATAAACCCATGAGAATTCAGAGTTTACGTTTATCCTCCATTATTGAAAATTTCATAAGCATTTTAAAAGAGAAAAACTCTGATTTGCTTCCATCAAACTCTGCTTTCAATCAAAAGAATTTCTGTACAAAAGACTTTCAAAAGATTTGAAAAATTGTTCATCATGGATCTCGAAATCTGAACCCCACATAACTACCTACTGTATCTTGTAAAAAACATCAAGAATACTGTAACGCTCTGCATTTTTGTACTTTCCTTATTTAGAAAGTGTAATCGTATTTCTATTTATGGAAACTTGTATTCGTATCATGTTCGTATTCCATTTCTAGTTTTGTAATTCGAGACTTTGATCATAATGAAATTCATATTTTATACTTACTTGTTATTCGTACAATCAATCAATTTAATACGTGGTTACTCGTAAACTGATACTTGTTATACATACAAACACTCATACCGCATGCTCAATACTCGAATTATACTTACATACGTTTTATATGCTGAAAAACATGCTAATTATGAAAGTTATTGCATAAAATGATAACATAACGAAAGTTCAGGGGCCAAAGTGTGAAAAACCAAAGTTTTGGACAAAGGTAGCGCCACGCTACACGACGCCCTCCTCCTCTTCTGGTCGCGTGATGCCACAGGCCTGAATCCACAGCGACTTGCTTCTTGAATGCAGATTGGCCAATTTCTTCCATCTCTCTTATTCCCCAATAACCTTACAACCTTCATAAACACAAAACCCTACCTCATATCTATATAAACAAGGCTCCATCTCACCATTTTCACTTTCCAAACTCCTCTACACTCTCAAAACACTCTCAAAATATTGAAATTTCAAGTTCTTGGCAGATTTCATACAAGTTCTAAAGTGAGTTCAAACTCACCTTTCTTCATCTTTTCTTCACCTATTCTTCTACAACAAAGCTTGGAACACCTTTAGGAGTGTTTCCACAAGTTTACTATGGTAAACTAAGATGGAACATTATCATTTTGAGGTCCTAACTTTCTGTTTTAGAAGTTTTTATGGTAAACTTTTATAAATATTACTTTTCTTCATGGATCTTATGCTTAACTTGTTCCTAAACCCATCTATGGTTATGGGACTTGTTTGAGGTTAATTCTTAAGAGTTTAGAGGTGCAAACACCCTCTAAACTTTCTGTTTTGTTAGGGTTTAGACAACTCACAATTGATGAAACCATCCAAGTCTACCATAGTTCATATGGCAAGACTTGTGTTTTGGTAAAGGTGTGAACCATGGAAGCCTT
This sequence comes from Helianthus tuberosus, assembly GCA_030545235.1. Lineage (NCBI taxonomy): Eukaryota > Viridiplantae > Streptophyta > Magnoliopsida > Asterales > Asteraceae > Helianthus > Helianthus tuberosus. Next base: position 7,972 of record JARYGA010007975.1, on the reverse strand, counting down.
GGCTATCCAAACTTGTTCCACCACCTCACTTGATGTTTTATCATGTTATTCTAAGTAGTTTCCTAGACCTAAAGTAACACAACTCGGCCGCATCTCTAACACTTTCCATGATATGTATGAAACACCCGGGTTGCCCTTACTTGACTACTTGATAAACTTGGTAGATAGTTGTATTTTATTCTTCTTTCATGACCAACCGGGTTTCCCAACTAAGTTGGTAAACTTTGTGCTTTGGTGAATCATAAAATGAGGTATATCATACCTCCATGCTTGACTTACATGAATTCTATGATACTATATGATGGACAATTATTAACTTACACTACATTATATATATTGTATATATATTGAACCGAATTTGTGATATTAACTGGATTATGGTTATATGTCATGAACATAGGTTATTTTTTCTTTGTTCTCAACTCCTAGGTTTTGATTCTAATGGGCTATTTTGAACCCATGAAATCACATAAGAACTCAGTGTCAAAACGAGTATTTAGACAAGATATACTTTCGCGTACTTATACTTTTACATACTTAAATTCCGAATCCAAATCTTCCGCAAAATCCGAATACTCATACACCTTCATTTCCCCCCATGTAGGGTAACTTTGATGCTCTAATCTCAACAACTTGTCAACTTCGCGGTTTAACTCGAAAAGATTGCAAAACCGTGAGTGCACATGACCCCTTTTAAATTTCCGTCACTTTGGGTGCAATATGTATACATTATCAAACTCACACAATTACAAACTTTATGATTAAAACACAAACAAACAATCCAATATACATGCTTAATACGTTATGCTTGAATTCATATATGCTAGACTATTCTTATGCTTTATACTTGTCATTAACTTCGTATAAGCCTCCCTTAACATGTATAGCGCTATAGGAGTAACGCACCACCCGTATTCTTGAGGTCATGTTAAGTTAAACAAAACGGTCTTATCGTTGCTACGATAAGATTACGCTAGCGGGAATCTTTGGGTTGACATTTATAGTTGCATGCTAGTATTGTACTTTAGTTCTAGATAACAATTATGCCATGTGGATTCGTTTAAACATGTATACTTATGCTAGTAATCAAACTTGTATGCTCGCCAATACTTTATGTGTTGACATGTACTTTAATACGTATTGTAGAAAATTGATGATGATGATGATGAACGAAATCTAGTAGGACGAACTAGAAACCCATTATTTTAACACAGAACTTATGTCGTATTTTATTTCTTTGCTTATGTTGTTGTACTTTGATTCCAAACGATGTAGTTGACTTTAGAAATGAAATGAAATGTTATTCATTAAATACTTGTCGCAAAATAGTGTTATGAAGTCTCTTGCAATCTCATTTTCATCTCACTCTGATGTTTCCGCCATTAGTTGGGGTGTGACAAATACGGACTTCCACCCCATCATCGACATCATCAATTCATCAAAATACTTATACATCCTCACTGACGACACACCCATTTACGTCTCCACTCCCAGAGAATTTTGGGCAAATGCAAAATTATTCCTGCAAAAAAATCCCTTTCTATCACCTCCACCGTTAATAAAGAGCATGTGGAAATCATTGCACAATCCATCTCCACAATGTTCCAACTGGAGGATATGACATGTATGGAAACATTCCCCAAAAATGAATTACAAGCTGAATTCATAGAGAGGGGTTATGAAGGACAGTTGGTAGGAGCAACACTTTTTAAACCAAAGTTCCCACCTGAAATGAAATTCTTTTTCCATACTCTCTTGGTTTGCTTCTCTGCTAAAACCACTACTTTTAATGAAATACCCTTGAAAATTCGGTATCTGGGATATGCTATTTTAAGAAATTTAAACCACAAGCTATCCCAGACACTATTTTCTAATTTGGTAGCAAATTTGAGGACAATCAAGAGAGGAACTGGCAATCCTTTCTTAATCTATCCAAGGCTGTTGAGCTTTTACCTTAAAAACGTTTTAAGAAAATAAAGTTTTGAAAAAGGTGAAGCAATACAAAGAAACAGTCTTTCTAATGAAACATTTACTCGCATGATTGCCAGAAGCCATGAAAATGTGGTAAATGAAATAATTTAGAAAACCAAGCAACAAATGTTGAAACATCTGTTATTGAGCCCACTGCTCCTGTGACCATCGTGCAAATCCCAGCACTGTGGAACCCACACCTGTCACACCCCGACCACGTGGAACATACAAAACGTGGCGGAAACATCGGGGAGTGTTGTAACAGAATTAATGTTTCACAACCATGGAAATTAAAGTTTCGTATTATTCATTAGAAGTGTTACAATGTCTAAACAAACATGGAAATACAACATAATTAACTAGTCTGCATCTTTTATTGTCACTAAGGCCCATGTCCGCCTAAGTGTATCTTGATCAATCCTATGCTTCATTTCCTGAAACACATGTGAAAATAGGTACATCAGCATAAAAATGCCGGTGAGATACATAGGTTTTGTGAAAATAGGTTTCATGACTTATGTTTGAGAAAATGTTTAGTCATGAACCTTGTAATTTGCTTTGTTTTGTAAATCATTTGAAAAACGATAAGATCAGATGTTATGTATAAATAAATGTAAGGTTAAATGAATAACCATGAAAAATGAGTTTGTATAAGATAAGTTGTTTGTAACCAATGTCTTGTGAAAAGTATGTTATTTGTATAAAATGTTATATGTATCAAACTGAAATGATTCAAATAACGCTACGATATGTAATACCATACAAACACTTATATATAGGAAGTACCAGCGGCGTATCCACCATGCTTGTATCATATTACACACGCATCGTTACTTAATCACTTAATCAAACCAAACCAATCAATGTAAGATGTCTATGTTTAACCAATTGCCAAATGTATTGAATAATATGTCAAAATGCATGATCAATGTAAATCATGTAATGTAAAACAAATGTGATATGTATGGCTAGTGAAAGCGCATCAACTAAACCATAGGTGAAATGCACAAGAACATAGTATTGAAGTAAAACTGTGTTTAAATCAACGTTATGTTTTGTGTAAATGCATGATCAATGTAAATCATGTTAAAATGTCTATGTCAAAATGTCTATGTCAAAATGTCATGTATGGCTAGCGAAATGTCTCAACTAAACCATATGCACAAAAGCAAAGTATTGAAGTAAAACTGTGTTTAAATCAACGTTATGTTTTGTGTAAATGCATGCTATACTGATAATGAACATTTATACGGTGTTGTTCCAATGCATACATCCAAGCCTTGCGACTGAGGTGATAAACCCTTAAACAAATTAAAGGTCTATCTGCGTAAATATCATCGAATTCGGTCATTCCTTTCTGTCCCCTTTCCCTGGGATGTCCGGAACGGGAGTTGTCAATTCCTATGGTACCACTACCTACTAACGAACGGCGTAGCTAATGTTAATGAATGTATTGTCCCATTTAACAAACCAAATGTCATACCAAAATGTAAGCATGTGATGAAATGAATCTGTACTAAGTATGCAACAAATGAACATACATAGCATGTGATGTGATGTGATGTGATGTGATGTAAAACAATGTACTAAGTAATGCACACTATGGGCACACCTAGCATAAACACAATGAAATCATGTACTATAATGTACTAATGAACATAGCAAGTATATGATGTCAAAACAGGAAAGCATGAAAGTAACAAGTAGGCACATGTGTTCCACCCCAAAACAGTTTGGAAAACAGTAAAAGAGGGGTCTATGTACTCACTTGAGATTGCTCAGTAGTCCTTGAGTAACAACCAAACAATGCTAGAGATCACGGAAATCAAACGGCACCTAATATAGGTAACTATGTTAATTAACCGGACCTAAATCGGAAGATTGGGTAGCATTAGGGTTTGTAAACCAAATGAGTGTAGGAACTCATATGATATGGTTTAACAAAGCCTACATGCTAAATGAAACTTAACCTAAGTCTTATCGACCCATTACGACCCGTTTAGGAAGCTTATGCTACTTTAACGCGTCGTTCGCGTAAAACGCGTTCGGAACGCCTAACTAGCCCTATGACAAGTGTTATATGCCTAAACATGTTACATAATCAGTTATGTGGCAAAAGTTTAGGTTACATATGCTAAATTACCAATTATGCATGAAAAGGGTATTCTGGTAATTTACCTAAGGCATATAATCTACCTATCATACAACTACTTAAACGATGTGACCATAGGGTATAACCTCGGAAGGTTATTCCCTACCTACTATGGTCACCTAATGTATTTGGTCCGATCCTAATGATCGACCAAAAGGGTCGAGTTCGAAGGTATAGGCGATTTATCAGATCGCCTACCCTACGACTCTAGACAACGTGGTAATCAGTGGGCATAGTCCCAAGGGACTATGACCAACGTGATTACACTCACGTTGCGAAGTTCCTACGAACTTCGCATTGACCATTACTGGTCAACGCTGAAAGTCAAACAAAGTTTGACTTTCTGACTCGAAAAGCAGTAAAAATAAGGAAAAGAACGAAAGAATACTAACCCAGGGTCCCCGAATGCTAATCCCGACTCGAGAACTCAGGTATGAAACAACGGTTTCAACTTAGAGCTCTCAAAATCAGAATTCTTGTGAGAAAATGCAATGGGGGTGGATGGGTATATATAGTTTTCGGGTAACCGTTAGGATCGTTTCATGGAAAACGTGCCATGATCCAACCCGTACACTTGTCGGAACCTTATGGAAGCTCAAAATGGTTCTTATCATCATGACAAGGCAATTGGGAACATGTGGTGGAGGTTAAATCTGCTGAAAACAGGCTGTTTTAAACATTGCACCTGGTCAGAAGACCCCCTGCGCATCGTAGCCAAAAAGTGGCTACGCATCGTAGGGGTGAAGTTTGGCAGAAAGTCAGTTTTGGTCCCTGCAATGCAATCAGTCCATTTTTGACACGTTTAAGGCCCGTTAACCCCATTTCAAAGCTCTAAAATGAAGTTAAAGTATAGGGAACTTAAAACATGCTCAAAAATATCTCGGATGTCGGTTCGTTTAGCCGTACGAACGCGATGTTCGCTTAATTACGACGGAATGCGCATAAGCGCGAAAAACGAACCAAATGACGCGACGAATGGATTTTTCTTAAGGCGAACACTAAAATATAATGTAGTCATGCTTACATAAATTTTTGGGTGTCCAGATGTATTCAGAACGTAAGTTATGCGTGAAAATGCAAACTTGTGCACTTTTTGACACTTTTAGTCCCTGAATGACACAAAAGTTTATTTTAGCACACCGAACCCCTCAAAGCCTATTTCTAAGCTATGTAAAGGATTTTTATGGTATGTTTAACTTATGGTCATGTTCCGGAATGTCTGTTACAGTTCAAATTGGCCTACTTTCGCAGTTTGTCAACTTTAGTCCCTGTAGCGATTAAACTTTGATTTCACCACACCAAACCTTCCAAAACTTATATCTAAGTTATGTAAAGGTTATTTAAGGTATGTTAAGCCTATTTCACTATTACGGAGTGTTTGTTGCATTAAACTGGTTATATTTACGCATTGGTGCGCGTATAACCTTCCAGAAAGCGATTTAGAGTTTGAAATCGAATAAGAATCGATATGTGCAAATGATACACATATTAATACAAATCCAAAGTATGAAATACAATATTTCATTGGTTCGGTATTTGTTTGATGGCCGTGGAGGCACAGGTGTTACAGTCTCCCCTACTTTAGGAAATTTCGTCCCGAAATTTATTTAGAGGAAACTTGTGAGAGCTTGAAAATATGAAGTTGAAAAGATCAAACAACATTGGTTAGGGTTCTGAACTTCTAGTAACCTTTAATAACATCATGATTGCAATGTAAAAGGGATACTTATATACAAGTATATGAAGCGTCATTGGTGCGTCCACCGTACCTCCATTACATCGTTCTCATTTCGTTATTGTTGTCACTATCGGCTCTTACACATAATAAATCTTACTGGGTTTACCGTGCACTGAATCTCATAATTATGTGCGCTTCCATAATTAGACAATTCCTTGCATAGTTCACACAGTCTATTTTATAATGTGTAGGGGAAAACCAAATGAACAATCCTGTGATGAGTGTGACTAGACCGCCATAGAGTCCTTTTGACTAAATCAATAAATGATCTAAATAGACTATCAAGGAGTCTGTCCAGCTACATCACTAGATGTCGTTCTTTAACCAATTTGTGAATCAATCTTTTTGACTAGACCACTAAAAAGGGTCTCTTATGAATCATGGAGTAGTACTATAAAATCCAAGGGTCTTAACTATTACATAGAAGCCCATTTAAGGATTTAAGGTAGTACCTTTGAATATCCCTCTACGAATCCCTCATATGAAGATATGAAAGATTCTACGAGGATTTGGATAACGAATATCCAGAGTATACCAAACACACAAAAATGTATAAATGAAAAACACCAAATATGTAAACACATAATCACATAACCACAAAATTGTTTGTTAATTTGTCTTGTTACTTGCGTACATGCATTTGAAGCACACTAGGAATCCATTCAGCGGATTTCATTTGGTACTTTAAACGTTATCAAGAATCTAACTATAAAGATAGAAAGATTTTTGAAGAGAAAATTCGATTTCGATTATAAAGAACCGAAATGTTCGAATTAAGGTACATAAGGAATCCAATTAAGGACTCTGATTTGAATGATGATCATCCACAAGGATCTAATTGTAAAGATAAAAAGATCCCATATGAATTTTAGAAGTTGAAGATGTTTTTGAAACCTTGCATTGGATGTGCTTAGGTCAAAACATGATGTAAAATGCTTATGAAGTTAAGATGCTTGATATGTCAAGGCGACATATGAAGCAGAATTTGAAGGTTAAGTCAATGTATGAGGAAAATATTTTTGAAAACTATGCATGGGAAAAATGTTTTTGAAACCTTATATATAATATTTTGAAATCATAAAGTAGGTGTACTAGGTAAGTATATTTATAAAAATGTTTTAAAATCATGCGAGATGAATTTTGAAATTATGTATAAGGTTTTTGAAAAAGATTATATGATGCTTTTCGAAATCATGCACTTGATAAGAAAATGTATTGTGTTAATATTGTCTTCAGACTATATGAAATATTTTGAAATTAGGAAGGTTGGTTTTGATAACATGGCCAATGTTTTTGAAATAACATAGACAATGTATCTTGAAAAATTGTTTTCAAACTATATGAAATGTTTTGAGATCATGAAGATTGTTTTGAAATACTGGTACTGTGTATGTTGAAAAATCAAAATGTAATGGGTATGAGATTTGGAAATACCCTTAGTTATCTAACCAAGGATTCAAAGGCACCGATGTGCAAAAAGCATGATTACTCATAGTTTCACTATATTTCATGTACTTCGTTTCTTAGAATGAAACGAGTACTTAGAATGTTCGAGGGAAACATGAGCGATCATTTGAAAGAGAGAAATCACAAGAGTAGTTTGTAAGGTACATAGTTCCTTGATGTAGGCATCATAGGAAAAGCCATATACACCTAGCAAGGGGTTGAGCTGGTTGGTTGGGGACGGCTTTACCATTGTGAGCGATCATGGCGAAGTTCTGAGAAGCCTTTCGCTTCTTTGACTTCTTAGGGGATCGTTCATCCATGGTCTTTGATTCCTCGATTGGTTTATTGGCTGATGGTGCTGTCACCTGACTAGGTCCTGCCTGTCTTGGTGACCCTTGTGTGGCTTCATCCTGGAGACGATACATGGCAGTAGCCAATTCAACAGCCTTCAGGACTACTTCGCCTATTCGTTGGGTAAATTTGGCAGTCTGCTTGGATATCTGGGCGTCATCGTGATGAAGAGACATTCTTGAAGGAAAAGAAAGGCATAGGGAGAAACAGGTGAAAGGTTATTGGACAATCAAAACAGAATGATAACACATGAAAATTGCGATCATTTGTTTGTTACCTAAGGCAAACAAATGAGACGGTGACTAATCAAGGTA